>JAODAL010010358.1:0-105594 GCA_025379985.1 Phyllomedusa bahiana | reverse complement strand
CTCTTTTACGGCCCTCTCCCATTAAAAGGAAAAATGTAATAAACCTCAGATCGTACACACAAAAGCTCCAGACTTGTCTGTCTGTGGCTATGCTGCAGTATTGTGCTCCACTTTCATTTTCTTGTCTGCTTGCCCCTTCCTCCTCCTCACACTTAGATTCACCATTCTTCTTGTGTTGTGCAGATCTATTCCACTCCAAACAATCAGAAACATATTGTCTAACTTCTTGGACTTGGCACTGAAGTGGTTGATTCTGTATTAATAGGTTTGTAGAACAATAGGATTAAGGTTTTTTTTCTCACCTCTGTTCATGTTGTAAACATTTTTGCTGTGAAAAAGAGGCTGGGACCTCTGCGGAGTCAAATTCGGTTTTGAGAACTGCGTAAGTAAAGCAAGCGTCTGTGATAATATAGGAGAGAAACTGCCCACTAATCCTACAGAAACCTCTGGAAGAGCATGGCATTGTGAATGTTACACATATACAGCCTTTATTCTACTGAGTTAAACAACTCAGCTTTATCTCATGATGGAAGAACCTTTGGATGGTAAAATATTTTCCTCAAAAAGCAGTTTATTGAAAAAAATCCGATTTAAATCAAAAAAAATCCAATTTAAATAAAAAAAATCCGATTTTTTTTTTTTTTTTTTTTTTTAAAAAAAACATTGATTTTTATCCACCCTGCTAGAGCTTCACAGGTTGCAGCCACTGGAATCCTCTTCCACTCCTCCATGATAGTATCACAGAGCTGGTGGATGTTAGGCCGGGTTCACATGGTGTATAGTGGCGCATACCTGTGCTCGTCGCTATATGTCTGCTGCGCTCCGGTCCCCATTCAGCTATCCTTTCCCCTGCGTGTAAGCGCCGGAAAGAAGGGACATGTCACTTCTTTTGATGGGCGCCCAGCACACGACAGGGAACAGGCTGTGAAATCATAGCACTCAATGAGTGCTGTGATTTTACCATATTTCCAGGGCATACTATTTATGGGGCATACTTCAGGCATGTGAACACCCCTTTAGAGACCTTGGGCTCCTCCACCTTCTGTTTGAGGATGCCCCACAGATGTTCAATAAGGTTTAGGTCTGGAGACATGTTTGTCCAGTACCTTTACCCTCTTAGTCTTAGACCTAGACCGTTTTCATACTTGTGGCCCAAGGTCTTTAGAAATAGTGTTGCTAATAGGCAATATAAAAGAATAAGAGCCACATGTATGAAAATGGTCTAGGTCTAAAGCTCACTTTGTTGCCCATAACAACTAATCAGAGCGCCCCTCATTTTTTCAGCACTATATGAAATGAAAGGGGCACTCTAATTGGTTGCTATGAGCAACAAAGTGAGTTTTCATACATGTGGCCCGTTCATAAATGAAGAGAGAGCGACTTATGTTCAAGCAATTGTACATCAATATTATTAAATGGTAACAAATGCATAGAACCGTTAAGCGGTAAAATAGAGAGGGGAAGGGCGTAGGTGAAGGTGCTCTGCCAAAAAAGCTTGTCAGTCTCTATTAGGTAGCACTATGCACCAAAGTTTCCATGCCCTTTGGAAATGCTGGGCACGATCGTTAAATGTTGCTCAAAGTTTTTCTAAAGTATAGTTAGTGGTGCCAATGTCAGTGATATCACTCAAAGGGGTGTTCCGAGATTTCAAAAAGGTTGTTCGTTCATCAGACCATGGTACAAAATAGAAGGAAAGAATCATACTCGCCTCCTGGACGCTCTTGTTCTGTTGTGGCAGCCATGCTGTTCATCTCAGAACTAAGGCTGACCATGGTGAAGTCTCTGATTTTAGAGCAGCAATGATTTCCATAATGATAGAGTTCTACACTTAGACCTCTTAGGGCTGGTTCACACGGCTTATTTTGGGGAGCATTTCGGCACGTATTTCGCGCCGTACTGCGCTCTAAGGCTGTGTTCACACGCCCCGCAATTTCGCCGGGATTTTGGGAGCTCGTGCCGACTCCTGCAGCGTGGGGGAGGGGGGACGGCATTCTGGGACGAGAACCATACAGACCAATTTGATGCAGTATTTGGCATATGGTCTGAGCACGGACAGGCTGACCTCCAACTCTAACCTCTGCGGCAATGCTGGCAGGACTCATACTTCTATTTTGAAAAGGCATTCACGCTAGCAGATAGTTACATAGTTAGTACGGTTGAAAGAAGACACATGTCCATCGAGTTCAACCAAGGGTGGGGAAAATGTAGATGAGGAGAGAGACAAGGACTCTAAGCCCAGTCTCACCACTGGTTAATGCCCTGGAACCCACAAGGCATGAACCAATCTGCTCCAGTAGAGACCCTATCTCTGACCCCAGAGCCTCCACCAGCCAGGATCCAGAATTTTACATAGCTACATACGCATTCATATTCTTTAGTTTCAGGTAGTTATCTAAGCCTTTCTTGAAACTCTCTACAGTTCCTGCTGTGACCAGCTCCTCAGGCGGCTATTCCACAGATTCACAGTTCTCACAGTGAAGAGCGCTCTTCTCCTCTGAAGATTGAATCCCTTTTTCTCTAGTCAAAGGGAATGTCCCCTTGTCTTTTGAGGGGGTTTCACTTGAAATAATTTTTCCCCATACTTTTTGTAGGGACCAGTTATATATTTATATAGATTAATCATGTCCCCCCGACATGCACTCAACATCTTTGGTGGACTGTAGTGAGGCCTGTTCTGAGTGGAACCTGTCTTGTTAAACCACTGTATTATCTTGGCCACCGTGCTGCAGCTCAGTTTCAGGGTGTTGGCAATCTTGTAACAGCCTAGGCCATCTTTATGAAGAGCAACAATTCTTCTTCTCAGATCCTCAGACAGTTCTTTGCCATGAGGAGCCATGTTGAACTTCCAGTGACCAGTATGATGGAGTGTGACCAGTATGATGGAGTGTGACCAGTATGATGGAGTGTGACCAGTATGATGGAGTGTGACCAGTATGATGGAGTGTGACCAGTATGATGGAGTGTGACCAGTATGATGGAGTGTGACCAGTATGATGGAGTGTGACCAGTATGATGGAGTGTGTGACCAGTATGATGGAGTGTGACCAGTATGATGGAGTGTGAGAGTGATAACGCCAAATTTAACACACTTGCTCTCCATTCACATGTGAAACCTTGTAACATTAACAAGTCACATGCCACCATGGAGGGACAATGGCAAATTGGGTGCAATTTGTCCATTTTCACATAAGGGTGTACTCACTGTTGTCAGATACTGTATATTGTTGTTCTCTTTTCATACAAAACTGCCAGAAGAGATTACTAAAACTTTCAATCACTCCAGTATTTAGGCTACACTCTTTTTTTAAAAAAAATGTGTGAAAACCATGTAAAAATAAAATGTGAACTAGGCTTTAGAACAAGTTTTTATCAGTTGTTTATCATCTTAAAGTTTCATAGTTTGTAAGGCCGAAAAAAGACAAGACGTTCAGCCTGTTGTGCTAAGGTGTTGATCCAGAGGAAGGCAAAAAAAAAACCCAATGAGGTAGAAGCCAATTGTCCTCATTTTAGGGAAAAATTCCTTCCCGACTCCAATCTGGCAATCAGAAAAATCCCTGGATCAATGACCCCTCTCCAGAATCCTAGACACTATAACTTGTTACATTATTACGCTCCAGAAATACATCCAAACCCTTTTTGAACTCTGTTATTGAATTCACCATGACAAGTTCCTCTGGCAGAGAATTCCACAGTCTCACTGCTCTGACAGTAAAGAATCCCTTTCTTTGTTTATGTAGAAACTTTCGTTCCTCAAGACGTAGAGGATGCCCCCTTGTTCTAGATACAGTCCTGGGTATAAATAAATCTTGGGAGAGATCTCTATATTGACCTTTAATGTATTTAAACATATTTATTATGTCCCCCCGAAGCCGTCTTTTCTCTAAACTAAATAACCCTAATCTTGCTAATCTTTCTGGGTATTGCAGTCCACCCAGTCCTTTTATTATTTTTGTTGCCCGCCTTTGTACCTGTTCAAGCTCTACAATGTCTTTCCTGTGCACTGGTGCCCAAAACTGTACACAATATTCCATGTGTGGTCTAACCAGTGACTTGTATAATGGGAGATGTTCTCATCATGTGCATCTATGCCCCCATCTATGCTGCCTGACAATAGCTGCTACAATTAAGTTTACTGTCCACCAGTACCTTTTGATATTGTGGAGTGATGTTTTGTCATATTTACAGTGCCCATATCTACAGTTGATATGTGAATCCGTGGAAAGTAACCAATATTTACACTCATTTGCATTCATGTATTTTATAGTAATAAACACAGGAGAGTGTTGATTTCCGTAATAATAGGGCTTGGTTCACATCTACATTGTTATTTCCATTTCCGCATTAATAGGAACAGAAATTTGAGAATACAGTGGTGGCAGATCCAATACCTTACGGCCTCAGTGACACCCATTGACTAGAATTGTGTCAATCATTTTACTGGACAAAATAGGGAGCATGCTGTGCTATATTTACTGGCTTTCTTTATGGAATCTGCAATAGAAGCTCCTAACGGAACCTATTACGAAGATATGAACCTGGGCTCAGAGAGAGAGAAAATAATGCAGATCACTGGTCTCCAATGTATATAGACAAGTCACATTATTATAACCATTTCCTACTTTTGACATTAGCAGCTAGTACCTCATGAGGAAGGCTCTTTTCATGTGCTGGCTTGGTGGGTTTGATAGGCTGTCTGCACACCTATTCTTCATTGCTGTAATGGATAAAAGAGGGGATTTATAAGAGTTAAAAAAGATTATTGGCCTTCAGGCCAAGGGTGGCGGTATTTCTGAAACTGCGCAGTTTGGGAATTGTTCTCGTGCTGCGTTAGATAATATGTATCGTGATTGGAGAAATCACATCATTGCGAATAAACCATGCAGAAACTGCAGAGCACCACGTGCCGTTGATGTGTGTGGTGAATGTCAGCTGTAAAGGTGTGTGAAGGTTACCAACATGCTTGAGTGGAGCAGATCACCTCCTGAAAGAACCAAGGAGGCTACCAGATGTGTGTAAAAAAAACCAAAAAAACACAGCTCAGCAAACTATCGCATATGGGGCACCAAAGCAGATGGATGGTCAGTGCACATTTGCTAACAAAGGCTCCAGTATTCATGACAGTAATGGAATATGACTTCCGCTGATTGGCAAAGGGTTGTATTCTCTGATGAGTCACGTTTTCTACTTCATTGAACAAAAGTTTGTCAGGTGAGAAATATCAAAGAACAAACACCCTGCAACCATTGCTGGAAGAACACAACCTGATGGTAGCAGAATTATGGTCTGGGAAAATTCTCTGTGGCATTTGCTGGTCCCACTCATCCATGTGGAAGGCACTCTCGAATGATTAGAGTATGAATGTGTTTTTGCAGGTCACATACACTCACACATAGTGATTGTCTTCCCGGGGGCCGATGTGATCTTCTAGCAGTACAGTACAAAAGGTCACACTACTAGAAATGTCCGACATTGGTAAAAAGAGCATGACCAAGACTTCTAAGTACTACCCTTTCCTTCTTGTTCCCCAGACTTCAATCCAATTAAACATCTATGGAACCAACTCAATTGTCGTGTTCTCTCTATGGATCCTTCCCACAAACCCGCCAGCAGTTTTTGGATGCAGTCATCATGCCTACAGATATGTGACCACCTGCCAAGACCTTATTGAGTTACTAACAGCCTGTCTAGCTGCTGCACATGGTGGTTACACTGGATATTATCTGGTGGTCATAATAATGTGACTTGACTCTGTATAAACCAGGTGTAGAAAAGCTGATCTAGACATAAGACGTCTTAATTTTGTTGTCCTGCACAACCCCTTTGACAGTATTACCTTACCATTACACAAGATTATAAGCTAACATTTGTTAGCAAAATAAACACCAAATGCTTAAAATGTACCTGAAGGGGAAGTGCGTTTTTCCCTTTAAATGGTTATGACATTCATCTAGGTGGCGTGCCATGCCGCTGCAGGGGCATAGCCCATTATAGTCTTACGCCAGGTCTGCACCTGTGTTGTTGGTTCTGTTCGGAGCAGAGGTGAGACCAGATCTGATAGACACCAACAGCACCTGATGGACCATTGGGTTTCCATTGTGGTGTCTGTTGTTTTAATGGAAATAATAGCGCTGCATTCTGCAAATTCTTTTACTCATTTTTGGCATAATCTGTGACAGAGGCTCCAAACTGAACCGCCAACTCCAATGTGAACCAGGCCTTAGGATGTCCTGAACATATGGTGGAATCAAGTAGAATCCCGCAATTTGGGCAATCCAGTACCATGGTATAGGTTTTCATTCGCCTGCATTTGCAGTTTTTTCCTGTGTGACATATCTATAACAATTTATCAAGACACTTTATATAACAGGGTTAATATTCCTTTGTTTTTCCTCTTCTCCACCCTCATAGGATATTGGGTTTCGACTTGATAGCCTGCGTGCAATCCTGCTGCAGGAAGTTCTGATACAGGAGGATGTGGAGCTGATTGAGTTGCTTGACCCGGGAATCCTGTCTGCTGGTCAGACCCAGAATCAACAGAAGCGACACCTTCCATCCCTAGGCTCCCTAGCAACACCTAATATTTGGTACAATCCAGCAGATTGTTTCAATGGACTAAAAACTATTTCTTTACACCATTATGTTCTTTAAATTACGTAATAGAGAAGATGGAATATTTTATCAGTTAAAAGTGGTTTGGATTCTGCAATATATTTCCTGTATTAATTCCTTATGTTTTCATGATCTCTACTTGCGGTTGGTGAATGGTATCCTTTTATTTTCTACTTCCCTAGGATGAAAGTCTTGTGATGATACCACAGGTGCCATGTCTCGCCAAGAGCTGAGCACCTATCTAATCACATTACTAGGGAAGATTTGTGTTCCTAGAACCATGAAGGTGATAAATGACTGCAAGCAGAGATGTTGAAACAGTAGGAGGTTGACACAGAAAGTATTTTGGAAAATTCAAAAAATAGGCATTTTCTTAAAGGGATATTTTCTTAAAGGGATAATCACTATGCTGTTTTACAGAGCCACTGGGAACTTCAGGCTCACGCTTCCTTGTTAGGCTGTAGGTGGTTCTACAGCAGTGATTGGCATATAACCACTGCTATTCCTAGTTGTGCCTGTTCGAGGGACTTTAGTACTGGAGGTTTGTAAACAGTAGTGCACAAGGCCACGGAGATTTAATGGGTTGAAGCTTGTCAGTTATCAATGTAAACAAACTCTTGTATTTCAAGATAAGGAACACAATAGGGAGTCATCCTGACTACTGCTTTAGCCTGTAAGAGCAGAGAGAGATGGCCAGTAATTCCACAAAAAACAAGTCAAAGTGGCCTTATACAGCTACTTTGAATAAATAATAATTATAATCTTTATTTATATAGCGCCATCATATTCCGCATCACTTTTCAATTTGGAGGGTGTAGGTGCAGACAAAAAAACATACATTGCACAATGAAAAGCTACTTACAGATGAGACACAAGGTGTGAGGGCCCTGCTCGCAAGAGCTTACAATCTATTAGGGTGTATGGGTGAGAAGAAGGGTAAGAAGTGCTAGGTTTACAATGATCCAGCCGTGTGACATAAATATGGGGTGGTTTTATGTAGACTAAAGAATAAATGTTATCAATTTCAAATGTGGAGGTGAAAAAATAAAAAGTCCTTTATAGCCTTTTTGTTCAAAGTGGGTTGTATTCTTAAAGGGGTAATATATATGTTAATTATCCTAGTATGAGTTTGCAGGTTATATGGTTATGTTGTATAAGGCTGTATTCACATGTTGAGGTAATGTCGCTGTAAGAGTATTTTCCCACAGCGTTTTTAGATCTGAAAATCGCATCCAAAAACGCAGCGTCGATCGTATCCAAAACTCATCCAGCACGCAGGTGTGTGTTTGGATGCATTTTGGCTGCAGCAAGATCTCACTCTATAGTTTTAAATAGAGTGTCTGCTGTGTCTTTCAGATCAAGATTTGACATGTCACTTCTTAGAACGGGTCCGAAAGACGCAATTAAACACGCATCGGCGATCACTCGTCTGAATGCTGATTTGTGTTTTACATTGCAAGCAGTGTAAAATACACTGCTAGTTGCGTGCTTGGGTCCGTTTAGGGTCTGATAGATGGATCCAAACACACATCTAATAACATATGTTCACACGGACTCAATGCGCCATGTAATCATACCCTAACAGTTTACTTTTGACTATAAATTGTGGCAAAACTGAAGTGATTTAGTTGATATTTCAGAGATCATGAAAAACATTACTGCAGCGTGTGAACACAGCCTAATATCTGAAGTGGCGTGTCATTTAAATTGATATGCTGAGGTTTGATTCTTTTTCTTTCATCCTACAGGGAGATGTCTGTAGCATTTGCATTTCTCAGCGCCATAGTTGCACTGAAATCTTGGCACTTTCCATCCTTGTTCATCTGGGGGCCCAGCCTTCTTTTCTTTGCCATTTTTGCCGTCCAGCGTGTGCTGAGAATATGGGGCGCTGCCAGGCTACAGGTCAAACTGAAGAAATACTGCGACCAGTTGGAAATGACTGTAGCGAATAGCCGAGCCTTTACCAACCTCGTGAGAAAATCTCTTCGTCTGATTCAGGAGACAGAAGTTATCTCGCGAGGATTTACCCTGTAAGTGTTTTAGTTTATGCAGTTCAATGTGCAATGTAGTTTTGTACAGTAATACCTGCGTGCCTATTTTATACAGTAGGAAGGATTGGTCACATTCCTAATCATATATGAAATTGTCACATAACATGAGAAACCTTTCAATACTGATTTAAAGGGGTTGTCTCACTATAGACATTGATGACCTATTGCTAGGATATGCCCTCAAAGTCTGATCGGGGCGGGTTCCACCTCTGGGACTTGCACTTATATCGTGAAAGAGCCATGAAACCTCCCTGTTTTAAATTAAGAGGTGGTCAGGACTCTCCCAATGAAATCAATGGGAGTTCTGAGCAGAGCCAAGCGTGCTGCCCATGATTGCATAGGTGATAAATGGGAATTGTGGGAAAACCACTTTAAGGCCAAATAGCAGCAGGACTTGGGGTGTTTGGCAGCAGTATTAGATTTAGGCTAGGTTCACACGGCTTAAATGCAGGGCGTAATTACGCCCCGCAATTACGCCGTCTGGCCAGGGGCGGGGCGGGCCGGCACCTCACCGGCCCATAGACATTCATTACCAGCGGCGCGTATACGCCGCTAGTAATTCACATGTCACTTATCTCCCTCCTCGGCTTATTCACCGAGCAGGGAGAGGAGACGTAATCCATAGTTCTCTATGAGAACAGTGGTTACCGTAATGATTGGGCCGTATTCCAGCCGTAATTTGCGCGCTACGGCGCGTAATTACAGACTGAAATACGTCCAATTTTAAGCCGTGTGAACATGGCCTTACAGACAAATGCTTCAGCTCAAGTAGATCATTAGCCCCAGCCATTAACAGCATGCTGTACATTTAATTTTTTTTTATATAATACAATACTTTAGTTCAAGAATATGTGTACAAAGAGAGAAGGAAATGAAGGTACATTGCAGAAATTCTATGCTACTTATATTTGTTGACTTAATAAATATTTACTGCAACTTGTCTCATTCCCATACACAAAAAACCTGTGTTTAATCATGTGTATGGCTCGCAATGTAGTTACTAAATATGATGTTGAGAATAGGCCTTAACAAAATGTGCTATTCAATCTCTGCTTTATTAGCGCAAAATCAAGTTTCTCATCAATGTGTTTATATTATCTCATCACTTCAATTCATAGAAGCTGCTCTAAAAGATTTAAAAGGGTTTTTATCACTTGGCAAAATCCCTATTTGAGGCCAACTTGTAGAGAGCTAGGAGCCCACCATGGGGAATGGAATATACCTGCACTGCTCTCCCTATTCATGTCTATGGGAGTACGAAATATAGCCCAACACACTCACTTGATTATATTTGGAGGAACCAACTGTGAAGCCTTCAGTACATTTCACAGGAGAGAAGTAGATTTGTGTATTGTGAAAACATGAGTTATTGGAATTTATTTTAGAATTATACTTAAAAGTGTTTTATCATCCCAGACATTAGTGGCATATAAATTGGATATGCCATGAGTGTCAGAAAGTTGCATCTTTGTCAAGAATCATGGGTATACCTACAGGCATAGCAGCGCTTTGGGGCCCACTCACGACCAAGACCATTACGTATTTTTGTAGGGTAAAACAAGTAGGTGGCTTTCTGAGGTCTAGCAGAACTTCTTGGGTGCTCTAATATATATGGTGCTAATATGTATAGCTTTGATTATTGCTTTTATCCTGCCGTTTTAGTTTCCTGTCATTAGGTGGTAAGACGCATCTTATTTTGTTATGGGGCACTGTGGAATCTATATATGTCCCTATCGACAATGGGCTCCCAAAACTCCTGGCTCAGAATGGAGAAGTGGCTGCAGTTGCGTGGTTACTTTCTATTTATTTCAGTGTACAACACTCAGGAAATGTAAAGTAACCCGAAAATACAAACAATAGTCTCAATAATACAATCTCAAGAATCACTGGACAAGACTATAAAACATAACCTTTACTAATCAATTTTAAAAGGAATGGTGGGACCGTCCCTTTCGGGGCGCTGATCCCATATTTAGTGGATAGGTAGCATAGGATTAGGGCATAATAGGGTTAGGGAGTTGTTCCCGGCTATTTGTTATCTATCTGTAGTAAGTTTTTTTTATTCCTTTTAAAATTGATTAGTAAAGGTTATGTTTTATAGTCTTGTCCAGTGCCTCTATTTATTTCAGTGGGAGTTCTGAGTATAGCCGAGCGGTTGTATTAAGCTGTCCTGGAAACTCATGTTAATATGGATGGAGAGTAACTGCGCAAGAACAGCCACTTCTCCATTCTAAGCCAGGAGTTTTGGTGGCCACAAATGTCTGAGATGATAAAACCCCTTTTAAAAAGCATGAAACTTTTAGACATGTACGGTTAGATTCGTATCTGCTTCATAGGTCCCATGTGGAGCCTTTAGCACAGATTCCGTCCAAAACGGAGAAAACAATAGTACAGCATGCAGTGCAGTTTTTTCCAATAAAATGATGGACACCATGAGAGAAACCCATTAGACCCCAATGTAGTCAATGGGGTCCATCAGATTCCATTGGTGTCTGACATTTAACAGATCGGACGCCAGCTCTGGTCGAACCTCCAGTTCAAATGTGAACCAGGCCTAGTAGTGATGCAGAGCAGCCCAGGGGAAGCCGCTAATCTGTAAATAACAGCATATCCTTTTATTCTAAAGAGAAACTTTCCAATAGCACGGGTTTCCTTGAAGTCCTATCGTGTGGTCATGACTTGCATTGATTTATCTGAATTTCTTCATTTGTCTGTGTTGAACATTTATTGTATTTGGCGTATGTGGTTTGGGACATCTGTACAGATGTATCACATTTTACTTTTCAAGTTTGCTTGACAGGGTCAGTGCTGCGTGCCCGTATGATAAGGTTGGACAACACGCTAGCCAGCACCTCCTTGGTTTGCGAAAAGCTGTCTACAGGACTGTCCGAACTAACTTCAGAGTTTCAAGGCTTGCTACATTGTACATGCTGAAAAGATATCCTTTGCCTATCTGGTAGCCGATTCCTAAAAAAAGGAATGTGTTCTTTGGTATATGTAAAGATACCCTTGCATGTCACTAGATTGGACCTCAAACTAATACAGTACTATGGTGACCTACCAGAAAGCTTTGTACAGCTGTAGATGTATTTAGCTAAAAGAGTATTGCCTGAACTAGATATAGTTGTATCCACAGGAAGACCAGCAAAAACATGTATCTAGCAATAACGAAAAGGGGTGCTACTAGTGTGTCCAACAATGCAGCTAAGACACAAAAGCAAGAAAGAGAGACACATCAGTAAAGGCGCACACCCAAAATATTGGATAAAAATAAGACACAAAACTTTAAAAGCAGTGGGCACACTAAAAGGCCAAAATTAATTAAAATAGCCAAGAAGCCATTAGGTAATACAGCTCATTGAAAATACGTAGTGTTAGCCAGGGGGTAGCTCCAGACAAGTCAAAGACTAGCACATCTGGACTAGAAATCCCACATTTTTCCAAAATAAAATACCAAAAAAATGCATAGTTAAGGTGAATTGTGTATCCTCAAAATATAATGATCTAAAGATATCTAATATAACTGTAAGGTGCTTAGAACTCAAATAATAATAATTTCCTGATTCTACAAACAGTAAAGAAACACATGCCAATGAGTAGAATAAGGTAGAACCATAAATAAGGTGCCACAAACAGTGCAGTAAAATAAATAGTGTAGTCAATGTGACATATAAACAATCAAAGAGTATAAACTAAAATAATGTAGAATATAGAAAAAAAAAAACATTAAAGGGGTTGTCTCACTACATTGATTCATCTTGCCTCAGTCCTGTTGTTGGTTTCATTTTGAATTCAGCTATAGCAACCAGTGCTGGCAGCCTATCATGAGAGACTGAACAGGTCTGTAGCTATAGGAACCTAAGGAGCTGATGCAGCCCATACAAGAGGGGATATCTCAGAATAGGTAGGATACTGTTAATGGACTTATAATGCAAAGTGACTTGTTTTTGCAGGATCTTTAACGTAAAAAGCAATTCTTTTAGTGACATCCCCCCTTTAAAGTATGTAGCTCACAGGGATATGGTTCAACTTTCTCTTAAATCTATGATCATGGATGTGACTGCTGATGCCAATGATTGAGAGTAGCAGTCATGCACTAATCAGTGAACCAGAAGTCAACAAAGAGTGGGGTACACTGACATCAGTTTGAGTGCTGCCTATGTATTTTAGCTTTATTACACAGCTATAGCCTATTTTTATTTTTCAGTTGGAAAAACTCTTTACAGCCGAAATGTGTAGATCAGACCTGTGTGGGTCACGGTGCTTAGCACTTCCAACTGTATGGAATATGTCTCAGTGCAATCATAAATGGAGAGTGGTCAACAAAAGCTGTAGACTTGACAGCCAGCTTCTACTCCAAAACTTGAAAGGTAATATCAGTTTACCTTCTCCTACAGAGAAGATAAAGCTTTATTGCTTCATTTCAAAGTCCATAAAATCAAAGTGACACAAGAAGACATTGGTTCCCTCCAGTATAGGGTTAATGTTCTTTCTTTTGTGTCTAATTGATTCAGCACCACTATGTAAGGGGTGGGGTGTTCCCACCTCAATGCTATGATCAAGAACTGGGCACTGGTCTGAAACACGTAAGCATGGCATTGTTTGATTTTATGGACTTTTAAAATGAAGCAATAAAGGTTTATGTTATCGGTACCGGAAGGTGTGCAGACATTACCTTTTTGAGTTTTGGAAAACCCCATTTTCTGAACTAAGACCAGAAAACCTCAGTATATTTTATGCTTAGTTTTATTCTTAGTTTGTAAAGATTTATGCTTAGTTTGTAAAGTGATATCATAATTTTCATGTTATTATAGCACAATAGGGTAAACTGGATGTTATATACAGTTATGTGCAAAAATAATAGCATTGTGTTTCACACTGGTGAGAAAAAGCTCAATCCATTTATTTCCACAAAGGCACAGGGAGCACTGCACATTCACATCCCAATGAAAACATGATCGAAGTATGAAATCATAAACTGAAAATGAAGAAAATATAAAATAGGCTGTTAAAATATAGCAGTGTGTGCATCGTTATCCAACTGGAATATGTATAGTATAAACTGAAATTTGTTCCCAGGCTTTTCTGTATATCCCTGAAGTAATATTTCGTCGTGTACCCTTTGTTTCTGAGAACTGCTTTCCATCTTTGTGAGTTAACTGATGTCTGACACCTGAAAACAGGTCTTCCAGCCCCAGCACACTGTACTACATTCCAAAGTTCATTTGCATTTTTAAGTTTTGCATCAACAACCGCTTTTTTGCTGTCCCTCCACAAATTCTCAATGTGATTGAGGTCTGGGGATTGGGCAGCCACTTCATAACATCAATCTTGTTTGTATGGAACCAGGATGTTGCCACTTTCTGCTATGTTTGGGGTCGTTGTCCTATTGAAACTACCATTTCAAGGGCATGTCTTCTTCAGCATAAGGCAACATGACCTCTTCCATTATTTTTATATATTCACACTGGTCCATGGTGCCCGGTATGTGATAAATGGGTCCAGCTCCAGAATATGAGAAACGTCCCCAAACCATTATGCTTCCACCACCTTGTTTTACTGTGTTCACAGTGATTGTGTCTTGAATTAATGGTTTATGGGTGTCTGATAAATTTCTGGAGCCTTTAGACCCAGTAAGAACAATCTTGCTGTCATCTGTCCATAGAAGGTTGCATCACTTCTCTTTAGTCAATGTGTTCTTTGGCAAACTGTAGCCTTTTCAGGGCATGTATTTTTCCAGCAGTGGTAGTTTGTAAGGGTTTCTAGCAAATAGTTTTGCTTCACATAGACTGTTGCACTACTCACAGATAACTGAAGATCTTCTTTGATCTCCCTGGAGTTCATCATTGGATGCTTCTTGGCCATTCTTGTTATTCTATGATCTAGTTTGATGGTAGTATACATTTCCCTACCATGTGTTTCTCGGTTTGTATGCCATTTTCAACCATTGGTTATATTTTTACCTAAGCAACCAATTATTTTCTGCACTACTTGATATGTTTTGCCCTCTCCAATCAACTGCTTGCTCAAAGTTATTTTTCCTTTGTTACAACTATATACTCGCTGAGAATGGGATAAAACCACCAGGTACAACATTGGCTTCTCTCCTTCATTAAGTAAGGCCCATAATTGACATCTGTTTATCCACAGCATGAATGACCTCACTAATTGAAGTCCATACCACTGTTTAATTGAACACCCCCTCTTTCATTAAATGAGTTAGTTACACCAAATTACCGGCGTGCATGTCATGGCTGTTCATAATCTGACATTATGTTGGTTGCCCATTACTCAGCTACAACTTATCATGAATGTTGTATTTTATTTTCAGACGAAAACAGTCCATAAACTCATCACCTATTATTTTTCACATAACTGTATGAAGAATATATGTTCTATCTTTATAGTCCCAATGGTGGTTTTCAACATTGGAAATTGTCACACAGCATGGTGGCTCATTGGTTAACATTGTTGCCCTGTAGCCCTGGGTTCATAGGTTACAATCTTACCAAGAGCAACATCTGCATGGAGTTTGTATGGGTTTCCTCTGGGAAATCCACTTTCTTTCCACACAAAAACGTACTGATAGGGTAAATTAGAAGTTACAGTGTGAGCCCTAGTGAGGACAGAGACCTATGTGAGTAATGACAATCTCTGTACAGTGCTGTGGAATATGCATATTAATAAGTAAAATAAATTCTCAGTGGAAGTATGGGACTAATTCATAGTAACTGAGTGCTTTATTATATGAAAGCTGTTTTCCACCTGGCATGTGTACCGTACACCGCAAATGCAAATACTGGGGATCAGGACCATGAATGGTTGGGGAGATATCTATGGGAGACTAAACTATGGTTTGGGATGCACAGGCTCACAAGACCACTTCTATGTCACCCATTTGAAAAACAGGAATTACAGGACCTTTTGTAATGAAATAGTACTTTGTTGTAATGAGAAGTATATAGTTAAATGTAACTACTCTTTACTGCTAACATATGTTCAAAATTTACATCCTCCACTATTTTCTAGCCACTTATCATGATTTGAGGTTGACAATAAAGCCAAACATATATGGATTGCCCTTACATGTAATACAACAAAAGATCATAAACTGCAGGACCAGACCTGAGCCAGTGGTGTGGCAGCTTTCCTTAAAGGGGTTGTCTCATCTCAAAGTGTCATAGTATGCATGAATGAAATAATGCTGCTTTGCTCTGAAACTTCCTGGTCAAGCTGTCTGTAATTAGCATATGAGCTCCATGTATTGAGACGTCTGCTAATTAGATAAATCTCATGCTGTCAGGACCAGGGAAGCTTCTGAGTTAAAGTAAACAGCAGTAATCACTGGCTTTTGTCTGAAAGATCAGATAACAAACAAGCTCTCACTGTCCAGAGTTCTGTGCTGGGTGACCTGTGTGATGACGTCACTCCCTGCTATCAGATAGAACAAACACTGGTCGGTCACTTGGGGAACCAGAGAGAGCACAGAAGGTGATAAAATCACTTGTAGCTCCTTCAAAAAAATGAACACTGCAATATATTTGGAAAACATCTTTATTTATTGTTCCCTACATGTTGAAAGCTAATCTTTGTAGCGAGACAACCCCTTTAAGGACAAAGATTCTATAACCCCATGTAGGCAGTGATTTAAAGAGGACCTGTAATATCTCCTGACATGTCTGTTTTAGTTAATCCTTGTGTTTCCTGGGAAATACCAATTCTGGAGCCTCTTCTCTTATAACTGTGTGTTGTGCTGTTCCTCTGTTATTCCTTGTAGATAAGTATTATTGAATCTGTCAGCTGGGTGTTACCATCTCAGTTTTCAAATGGGTGTGTCTGCACTGATTGGATCATGTCAGACTGTTCAGCAACACACCTACAATTGGTAACACTTATTTGACAGATTTTTGATGAATTTCTGGAAGGAATGGTGGGGGACCACACAGCACAGAGATTTAAGGAAAGATGCTTAAGAATTGTTATGTCATGGTGGACACAGGTATTTACTAAAACACACCTTTCAGTTTCTCTTTAATGACCCCATTCTCTAGTGTGAACTGGTCACTTACAGACCTAGTCCTTCCTGCACCCATGTTGCATTTCTACTTGTAGGGGGCTTCATGTTATCAGATGTCTCATTTGACCAGAAGAAAGTCCAGTTGGTGATAGATGTATATTTATACCTGTTTTTAATCCTGTTTAAAAACACTTTTCTTAACTCTGACTAAACTTATCCCTTAAACTCTGAGATAGACAATGTGACTAACTACATCTGCGTTGTTCCTTTGAAAGATCTGGGTCTGGGATTAAGTGAAGAGCAGGTATCTGAGGAGGAAGCCCATAATCTAACAGATGGTTTCAGCCTCCCTGCTTTGAAGGTAATCATGGTTATGTGTTTACTTGTAGTTTTATACAATTAGATAGATTTTTTTTTTTTCTGTGTGTTTTTTTAGCAAGTTTGTATGCTGTGCTGCTTTGTGAATACAATAGCTGATAGTACAATAGCAATTGTTTTTCAGTTTTTAAGACGTATAATTTTACTTCTTTAAATCCAGATGCTGTAAGCCTGCCTGGGCTTTAGAGCTGGATATACTCATCAGATTGGTCAACTATCCAATGTGTATGGTGGCCTCCTGACTGTCCGCTGATAGCAGATGAGAGGGAGATGTGGATTAGGCAGTTAGATTTCACATTCTTTTGTTCTTGGAGAGATATGCCATTGCCAGAGTAGTCTGGCAGCGCCCCCGTCCCATGATGCACGTATGGGATGATTGGAAGCGATCTCTGTCTGCTATCTAAAGGACACTTCCAGCTTTATACACCTTACAAGCTTATCTAGGTAAATATGCATTATGTAAGCAAACCAAGAACTTAAAAACCACAAGGAATTGAAATAGCAAGTGTACTATAAGTTGTTTTACCCTACAATAGCTAAAACTGTAAACCCTGTGGAAGTGTTTCCCTAATAAGGCTCTTTAAACTCTGTGGGTCAGGCTGATCCAGCCATATGGTATATGTATGAATAGTATATGCTTCCGTCTGTTGATAACAAAACTGCACTGCTGCTCACATGACAGGTCTATTCCTCCTAGAATTGTATGAATAAATTGACAACTAGGGTTTACTATTCTGTTAGTGCTATATGAACACACTCCATTGACAGAGTGGACACAGTCAGGTTCTGTATGGAGACCAGTCCCCCTGGTGGTAACACCCACTGGTTAAAGGGATTTTCCTTTGTGGTTGTTTCACAGAGCCTGTTTTTCACAGCCAGCTTCAGGCTCCACTTCCTGTTCAAGCTGTGAACAGTTCTACTGTAGTGATTGACATTTTAGCTTTGTTATTCTTAGCCTAGCTTGTTAGAAGGACATTGTTGATGGGTTTAAACAGCAGGGTATAACTGCTACAGAGCTGTAAAGGGTAAAAGTTTGTCAGCAAGGAAAGATGAACAAGCTCCTGTGCTGCTGATAAGACACAGCAGGGAGTGACATCACCATCTAAGAGCAGAAAGAGATCGTAGCCTAAGAAACCTTCTGTAAAGCAGTAGATAAGAACAGTTCTAACTTTAAAAGGAAACAAAATCAGAACAGCAATGTATTTGGTGGTAATCTGTTTTTACCTTTACCTACATTCTTAAAGCTACTCAATGGAGAATACCCCATTAATTTATTCATATATATTGGGGTGAAATAATAGAGGAACAGCACAACAGAGATATGAGAAGATGTTCCAGAATTGTTATTTCACAGGGAATACAAGGATTTACTAAACCAGACGTGTCAGGAGAATGACATATTCTAATTAAAACAAAAATGAATCTTAATACAAAGCAAAGATATAACAAACGTATTTCATAAAATGTAATGTTGCAATAAAACCACCTCTCCTCTACATGAACAAATGCATATGGTGGTGCACGGCATTATCCCAGGAGGCCACTGGTTAAACAGACTGTTATGATTCCAAAACGATGGAGAACCAGCACCAATTGAAGTAAGATGGAGAATGTATTACTTCTTTATATAAGGTGAGTAATAAAAGGCTTTTGTGTTTCGGGTTAGTAGCACCATTAATCATGGCTATGATTAAGGGCATGTCCCCACGGCAGGTTTTTCAGACGGATTTACAGATGGTTTCGGTTTTGAAAGCCGTCTGTAAACCGGCTTTCAAACTTTAACATGGACCTTTAATGGAAAATCCGTGCAGCAGTCCCCACTGCACGGATTTTCTGCTGGACAATTTCTTAGGCCACTGGCGGTCCAAAAAACATAAGATATGTTAATTCTTCCGCCCGGTTTTTCGGAGGAACATGAACGTGTTTGTACGAAGGGGGAGGGCTTTTCTCCGCAAACCGCTGAGAAAAGCAGTCTCCCTGCATGCCAGAAACAGAGCAAATACCGGAGCAAATCTCCCGACCGGTATTTGTCCTGTGCCGTGTAAACGGCCCCTTCGGGTGCTGCGAACACGAAATGCGTCAGCCTTTTATTACTCACCTAATGTAAAGAATCAATAACAAATGTATACTTGTTGACAGATTGTTAACAAAACCATTAAAATGTAATCATATATTTTGCACCCCTTTTACATACATACATGTGTTTTTTGTTCTTTTTTTTCACCTAAATGTGATACTACACAGAACCTAATCTTCTTTGCTTTAAATATCTGTTTTGACAGGTTCTGTTCCAACTTTGGATAGGGCAGAGTTCGGAGTTCTTTCGACGCCTGGCCCTACTGCTTTCTCCTGAGAATGCCTGTAACGGTCCACTTACTGGCCCAGAGATGCTTCCACACTACGTTTGGTGTGATGTGGCTCAGGATCTACCTCATACTCAAGCTGCCTGTTTAGGAGAACTGAAGCGCAGCTATGAATTTTACCGTTACTTTGAAACGCAACACCAGTCAGGCTCTGATCGCTTGATACGGAAGAAGAGAGAGACTGGAGAACTGAACAGCCTTCATGGAGCTGTCCGCAGTCTGCAGCTACACCTGAAGGCACTACTCAATGAGTATGTATGGAGCCGACAGCACTAGAATATAACACCACCATAACTGTATGTTCACATGGCTTATTTTGGAGCGCATTTCACCTCGTATTTTGCGGCGTACTGCGCTTAATACGTGGGGAAATGCGACCCTTAACTATGGTAATCCATAGCTCTCATAGAGAACTATGGATTACGCCTCCTCTCCCCAGTCTTACAATACGATCGTATTGTACGCGCGCGGAGATAAGTGACATGTCAATTATTTGCGGCGAGTCATGCATGTCAATGGGCCGGCAAGCGCATTAGTGCGAGCTCCCGAAACACACGATGTTTTGCGGCGCGTACTGTACGCACCGCAATACATCATGTGAACATACCCTAAGAAGCTAGATTTACCAACCACTGTTACTTTGCATAAAGTGATATTCACACAGTGGATGTTTTTTGAATCTGTGTGGATTTCTGCAGCAGATTTAATCTTTTGTGTGGTGAATGCAGATCGAGGCTAATCTGCACCTTGTTTTCCAATGCAGTTTCCTTGCCAAAATCACACAAATGTTTTGCACCACAGAGTGCAAAACCCTTTTAATACAAGTTATAGTCTGGATTCCTTTTACTTATAATGGGAATATTTCTGCATGGATTTTGGTGCGGAATCTGCATGCTTTCTGCATCAAAATTGGTGTTAACAGCCCCCTAGTTTTCTAGTAATACATTGCAAGCAGTATGTGTCATCCACAGCTCTATTATATGTATGTATATGCTCAGTGGTATATTGAGAGCTGGCTGATTATAAACTTTTATATAGATAGCTCATCCAAAAGTACAAAAAAAAAAAAGATTAATTTTACAGTTTTTTAAATCCTCGTTCAGGGGCTGAATGTTTAGAAAAGATCTACTACTTATTTGGGGCACTGCATCGGACCTGTTTTTTTTAATTTTTTTTACTTATTTTATATAATCCCAAGCCACTGAAAATTAAAACCAAGGTACAAAATTCTCTATAAGACAACCCGTGTATCCAGTTTTTTAAGATAAGACTGAACATATTTTTATTCAAAGTGGAAGTGATGCTATCGAGAGCACAGATTTGCAGTCCTGTCAAGGCCGATAATACGGTCTTTGAAGTCACCGTTATTTGTCAGCAGGATTTTTAATGCATATAAATGCTGCAGTGCAGAGATAATGCTTCCTTGTTTTATGTGTAAGGATTATCATAGTAAGTGATTGAAAGGATTACTGCACCTTGCTGGCCGCCTACCATACTTTGAACTTCATAAGAAGCTTGTTCTTAAAGGTTTCTTCTGCAGCAGTACATGATGCCCCCCTTCTCCTTGCCAGCTAGACTCTGTGCTTTTCAGACTGATTTGTTGTAAATACTTTGAGAAAAGAGAATTGAGCAGTGTATATAATTGTATGTGTTTGTGTATATGTATGTATATATGTCTATATTTTATGTATGTATGTGTGTATGTATATACTACTCACAAAAAGTTAGCAGCAGGTTATCTTCCAGTCTCTATCTCTGTTGCAACCTGCTTATGACACTTTCTGACACTCGAGCCTCACAATGGTGAGGTACCGTTGATCAACTGTAAGGTGTTGTCTTGGTCTCATGATGTCAAAATGTGAACAGCATGATGAGGAGGACTGTTTAAATCCCAACTCACATTGATCCTCTAAATTTATTGGCAAATTCAGAATCAAATGGCTGTTGTGAATTTTGCCATCAAGCTCCTTGTTAGAGATCAGCAAGTTATGCAGAAAGTATAGAAATATTATAGTTGGACATGTGCATTCTGAAGCTTAGAGGTGGTCTCATTTAGTTAATTTAAAAAAAAAAATCATCTAGCTTGACCTACTAAACTTCACCAAACTACAACAGGCAGACAAGTTATTTCAAATCTCCCATAATTTTCTATAATTTGCTTTAAGATAATTGGAAAGTCATAGATAGATAGATATATACATTACAATTTTAATACTAAGTTTTCTTTACTTAGGGTAATTATACTGGAGGATGAACTTGAAAAACTTACCGCCCTTAAGGAGTCGCAGGGCGTGACGCCTGACGCTTCTATTATACTGGAAGAAAAGCTTAAGATGATACAACCACATGTGCAGGCCAGTAACACATGCTGGGAAGAGGCCTTGTGCCAGGTGGAGAGGATGGTTCGCAAACCTCCAGCAAAGAAAGGTACAAGATTTTCGATTTTGTAGGGCTTTTGCGTATTTGGATCATATAAAGAATATTATGTAATTATGCAGTGTGAAGAGAACTATGGGATTTATAGGCCTGCATACTAGGGAATGAAAAACCTAGACAGATGACTGTAATGTTACTCAAGAAGCCATATTGACAACATCACTACTTTAGCCGATGGTCATGAATATATCACATAATGAAAAGACTAGATGGTGCCTGAACTGATCCCTACAGGAGTATGGAAATTCAGGCTAGCCACCCACTGATAGGCTGGGTCTTGGCTGTATCCGATGCTTCTGAGCAAGGACAGACCTTCAGAGCCTTACACATGTAATGGTCATGATGGCTTTTACAAGTACTAGTGATAATAGGAATAGTGTGCATAGTGCCTGTATAAACACCTCTCTTCTCTCCACTCATAGATACAGCGTGTGAAAATTCACATTGCCCTGTGTTGCCCAATGTGCCTCCTGCACTACGCATTGAAGATAAAGATCCGGTCCCAGAGGAGCAGGTAAACCATGACCACTTTTAAGTGTCCAAGAGCCCCCGGACCGGTCCTTTCCTCCTCGGTTCTCATCAGCACTCCTTGCACAGAGCAGAGCTTTCACTGAAATGATGACCATTTTTATTTTCAGGAATTTGAGGCCTATGTTGAAGACATAGCTCCAGATGACGAATTTAGCAGAGATGATGTGTATTTATTTTCTCCAGAGGAGAGAGAGAGACAGAAACGAGAACGGGAGGAATCTAAGAGAGTATTGCAGGAGCTAAAGGCTGTCCTAGGCTTAAAGGCATCTGAAGCTGAAAGACACAAATGGAAGCAATTGCTGTTTAGTGAACATGGTGTGTGTTATTCCAAACCTCTTATACTGCACCCCCTGGGGTCTGATGTGCCATTCATTATTTATGAACATTGTTTTTGACCGCATGAATCGTCCTTTATTAGAAGACTAATTGGTGACTAAAAGCTAATGACAGTGTGTCGTCTTTAACTAGTCCACTAACTAGAACTAATATTCTATTAACATTCTGTCATTTACACTAAATATTAGACTATTGCCTTTACAGCATTCCCCTAATAAACGTGTGTTAGCTGGTAGTGGTCTTTTTGTTATACCAGTTATGTTGCACTATAGAGCTGGTTACTGAAAGAGTTAAAAATGTCCATTATTGTCCTTCCCAAAGTGAGAGAGAATCTGTCAGCTCCTTCATGCTGCCGAAAGGATGCACAGTGTGAAAAAGCCGCAGGTTTTCTGATCTCACTACTGTTTTTTACCCTGAAGCACTGTTTCAGAGTAAAACACCCAGTAAAGCTGAGCCAATTATGGGGAGAAGCTGCCGCAGGCAGAGGAGATGAGTCTGATGTAGAGCTTTTCTCTGTCCAGCTGACAGAACCTGTCAGGAGGTTTGTGCTGCCCTATCTGAGAGCAGGATATAATAGAGGGAGAGAAGCGGAGCTCTGTGATATGTAGGGTTATATCATAGAGGAGTGGAGCTGAGCTCTGTGATATATAGGGTTATATCATAGAGGAGAGGAGCTGAGCTCTTTGAGATATATGGTTATATGTTTTATGGAGAGAAGCTGAGCTCTGTGACATATAGGGTTATATGTAGGTGAAGAAACCAGTCTGTTGCTATATAGGGTTATATAATAGAGGGAGGGAAGCTAAGCTCTGTGATATATAGGGTTATATGATAGAGGAGAGGAGCTGAGCTCTGTGATATATAGGGTTATATGATAGAAGACAGGAGCTCAGCTCTGTGATATAAAGGATTATATGATAGAAGACAGGAGCTCAGCTCTCTGATATAAAGGATTATATGATAGAGAAAGAGAAGCTAAGCTCTGTGATATATAGGGTTATATGATAGAGGGAGAGAAGCTGAGCTCTCTGATATATAGGGTTATATGATAGAAGAGAGAAGCTGATCTCTGTGATATATAGGGTTATATGATAGAGGAGAGAAGCAGAGCTCTGTGGTATATAAGGTTATATGATAGAGGAGAGAAGCAGAGCTCTGTGGTATATAGGGTTATAGGATTTGATGCTGAATTTTTGAGTAAAATGCAGAAAAAATTTGGAAGTTGACCCCACCCACAAACAGTGATTGACAGTTTGCTCGGTTTACAAGCTAATACATGGAAATCTATCAATCACTGTATGTGGGCGAGGTAAGCACGACTTCCGCTGTCTCTTAACCCCATAAACCTCTGAAAAGGCCTTAATGACCAGCAAAATATTTTAGTTTTTGCCTTCCTGCTTTTCAACAGTTGCATTTTTTAAATTACGCAGTTGTATGAGGACTTGTTTTATGCGAGAGAAGTTGTATTTTTTGGAGCCGTAGTTTAAGTTTTCTGAAAGGAAAAAGATATTTCATTAAAATATAACTTCAAAACTTTAACATATCAACAAATGAGACTCACCAAACAACTACTACAGATCCTGTAGTCCTGAGATCTTCTTAGGCCGTGTTCACACGGCTTATTCCCGACGGATTTGTGAGCCGTATTGAGCGCACAAATCCGGCGTGAATAAGGTGCGGGACGGGGGCAGGGCCGGAGCGCGGCGGGGGCGCCGCTCCCGGCCCCATAGACAAAGCATTGTTTACGGCGCGTGCGTGCCGTAAATAATGTGCATGTCAGTTTCTCCCCGCCCGGCGGATTCGCACAGCGGGGAGGAGTGACGGAATCCACTGTTCTCTATGAGAGCAGTGGATTACCGTAATGACTCCGACGGATTGGCGCCGTACTGCAGCTCAAATCCGGCGCGGAGTACGGCTCCAATCCGTGCCCAAATAAGCCGTGTGAACGAGGCCTTAAAGAGAAAGCGTCCAATCACCAAGAAACTTTTTACTGTACCTAATTTTCCCCTTCAAAATCCCTTTCCCTAAATTACTTTAACCCATCTCCCGTAGGGGGATGACATAGAGGATAGCAACACCCTGTGGCACACCAGTCCATTTCCCATCTTACATACTTTTTATAAGTACCGTTTATTTGCCACTTAAGCATTCGTGTTTGGCTGCCCATTGAAGAGTTCAGTGAATTGTGAACAAAACGCATTTGGGTTTAAGTAACTTAGGCAATTAGTGCTTTTGTACGGTACATTAGGTACAGTTTGAGGGACCGATCTTTTCAGGACCAACACCTCGCTAAGAGTTAAGATGGGGCTTCCTTTACTATAGGGAGAGAGAGTCTGGAAATTTATCAACCCTTTGCTTCATTATGGTTATTTAAAAAGCTTCTTGGTGATTGGACACTTTCTCTTTAAGAAGATCTCAGGACTACAGGATCTATCAATACCCATAGCTGTTTGGTGAGTCTCATCTGTTTAAATATTTTAAACATTTGAAGTAAAAGTTATATTTTAATGAAATATCTTTTTCCTTTGAGAATTTTTTGGGGATATTTTCTTTGAAACCCTTTTTATTCCATTGCTGTAGTTAAAGTTTACAAATAAATTACTGCAGAAATTTGTTTTATTCATTTTTTTTATAATTTTTTTACACCATTCACATTTAACACTAAATATCCTGTTAGATGTATTCTACAGGTTATTACGGTCATGTAGATACCTAATATGTTTAGGGGTTTTTTTGTGTAATGTAGGGAAAATAATTTTTTTTTAAATATTTATTTTATTATTTGATCTATTTTTTCTACAGTTTTTGGTTTGTTTACTTTTTTTAAAAAAAAATCCCATTAAGGGATAACTATTTAACGCTTTTTTTTTTTTTTTTTTTACACTTAGTAATGTATTAGCATATTCATGTATGCTAATACATTACAATCTGTGTCATACTGACACAGGCTGCAGTCAGGGCAGCACACAGTGTGCCCTGACCACAGTTTTCCTATACAGACAGCCCTGGGGATACTCTAGGTCCCTAGGGCTGACTGTGCAGACATTCCTCTGCTCCATTGGGTCACCAGGAGTCCTGATCACCTGATGGAACAGGGGAATGCCCTTTTATTATGCCGCGGTCACGGACCGCAGCAATTAAAAGGTTAAGCGCTGAGGAGCAGAGGTTTCCTCCGCTTCCTGACACTTACAGGGACTGCTCTAGGAACAGAGTTGTTAACTACAGCTCTGTTTCTAGCACAGCTGCGGCCGAAAAACTCCTCTCTCTGCAGTAACGTCTCTAGACGTTGCTACTGAAAGACAACGTGCACCACCCATGCACTATAGTCGGTGGGTGGTCGTTAAGGGGTTAAGAAGTCTTATCAGAGTTTTCTCTGCTTTTTCCTCTAAATTCCTGCTCCAAATCATATAAACCTATGGATCATAGAGCACAGATTCTCTCTTTCTATCAAATACTTTGCTCAGATAGGGCACCCGGCTCAGTCTTATGGGTGTTTTACTCTGAAGTGTCTTAGTGTTTCAGGCTGAAACATGCATTACTGAGACCAGAAAACCAGCAGCTGTTTCACGCAGATCGTCAAATAGACAGGATATATGAGCCGTTGGGTTCCCTTTAATTACAATAAAGAGTCCGCTATAAAATCAACAATATCTATATTCCAACTGCTAGCTCTGTAATATCAGGTTTCTCAGCTATTTTAATATAATTACTCATCTGATCCATGTTTATTAAAGGGGTTTAAAAAAATTTATTCTAAATATTTTCTCTCCCTAAGTTAGGCACTTTGTAATGTACTTTTTTAAAAACTTTTTCTGTGAGCTTCCTGCAGTTCTACATCAGCTGTTTGATGACAGGAAGCTCAGTAGTTTTGTGTCTCCACACTCAGGAGAAGGGCTTCAGTGTCAAGCCCAAGAGATCAGGGGGTCAAAGGGGTGTGGCGTTTGTCAGGGCAGCCTTTTGAAGTCTTCACTCCGTAGGCTTTCATCATGAGGGAAGAAACGGGGCGTTCATTGAGACTGACGTTGGGAGGGAGGAAGATAGACAAACCACAGCTAAGAATTCTGAAACTTCTGGTAGTTTAACGAGGCAAAGGCAAACAGGATTTACACAGGAAATGTTTGTGCTCCGCTTCAGAAGGAAAGCTAAATACAGCACAAGAAATGCACAAATTTGCATGGAAAACATTACAGGGAGATAAATGAAGACTGATTCAAGTTATCTGAAATCTTGTTTTTTTTTCTTTTTTTTTGTGGTTCTCCTGACAACCTCTTTAACAGAATTAAATGAAAATATGATTGAGTTTTCTACATTGCACACTTACAATTAGTGACAGCTTATTAAATTAATGGCTGCAGTCTCTTCAGTAGTATATTGCGGTAAATACAATGGAAAATATGGACCTGTCCAAGTTTCTGCTTTTTTCTGTTTTAAATTGCCTTAAAGAGGTTTTGCCACGAAGTAAAATTGACGTCAGAAGCTTATAAATTAAATAATAAACATTTTCACCATTCATCATTATTAACAATTCTGAACCGTTTTTGTTTTAGCTGCTCCTTTAGTGATCCATTGTTTACAGCTCATCTCCAGGGGATACGACCAGGGCTGATAGCTCCTCACTCCTGGTCAGACATGCTCAGACACTACTTCTCCTCTCAGGCAGCTACTGAGTGTTCAAAACCCAGGTGCTGTCATTCTACTCCTGTCCTCTGTATTCCTTAGTAATTAGTCAAACATTGCAAATAAATTAAAAAAAAGAAACCTCAATCAGGTCTGTGCATTGATAAAGAGAAGAAAAATCCACAGGTTTGGTTCCTGCAGGGATTTGAACCAAGGACCCTTGTACTGTGAAGCAAAAATGTTACCTCTGAGTTACAATGTAGCTACTCACAGCTCTAAACATAGACTATTCTCTGACTAGAGAGAGGAAAGGCATGGTGAGGTCATCCTGCTGAGTCACATGATATGCAATTCAAACAATCACACACGCCCCCTTCTGAGCACACACAGCTGAAGAGCAGGATGCAGGAGGCATGAAATGAGATTTTGGTAAAACCCCTTTAAGTATAATTGACAAGTTCATCGGAGCATGGAGGAACCAAATATTTAATGATCTCTCTTCCCATATTCTAGCATTATAAAGCTTCATTGGCACTAAGTAAATTTGGTTTTATAAAACAATAATGTCTTTTATATCGTTAGGCACTTTGTTGTTTGATGACAGGAAGCTCAGTAGTTCTGTTTGTCTGCACACAGGAACCAGCTGTGTGTGAAGTCCAGGAGATCACATGACCAAAGGTTTTTTTGTTTTTTTTTAAGGGCTGCCTTTGAAACCACACCCCTTTGATTTTGCCTCCTAAGGCTTTCAATGTCAAGGAGAAAGCAGGAGAGGATACTGCCACTGAATTGGGAGGGATACAAATAAAGCCCAGTAAAGGAGCTTTTTAGTTTGCAGGGCAAAAAAAACAGGAAGTGCTGCTGCTCAGATGCAGAGAAAGGAGGCTACATACAGTACAGGAAAAGCATAAATTAGCACAGAAAACTGATGGGGACATGAATGAAGACTAAGCCAAGCATTTTTTTTTTTTTTTTTTGCCTTACTTGACCATCTTTAATAAGCCTACTATAATTCCTCAGTATTTTATTTCAGTGTTGTATTATAGCATCTTTTTCATGTCGCAGACAAAAAGGACCGGCATTCTAAACATTCACTGAAAACCAGTAGCACTTTTTTAAATCTTTCAGCGTTAGGCTATGTTCAAACGGCTTAACTGCGGGGCGTGATTACGCCCCGAAGTTACGCCGTGTGGCCGGGGGCGGAGCGGGGGGCCGGCACTTCGCCGGCCCCGAGAGAATCACAGCTAGCGGCGCGTATACGCCGCTAGAAAGTGACATGTGAATTATCTCCCCCCTCGGCGTATTGCCGAGCAGGGAGAGGAGACGTAATCCATAGTTCTCTATGAGAACTGTGGATTACAGTAATGAATGGGTCGTTTTCAGCCCGTAATTTGCGCACTTCGGCGCGTAATTACGGACTGAAATACGGCCCATTTTAAGCCGTGTGAACATGGCCTTAGGTTTGTTGTTTCATGGTACAAGAGGAATTTTGCAAGTGATTACATAATATTACGGTTACACTCTGGGGATCTGTTACTAATGAGTGAACTTCTTCTTAAACTGCTTGTTCCTTTGAAGAAGTGTAGTGCAATATAGCTGCAGGCCATGCTTATGCAAAGTTTATTTTCTCAGAATGCTAAGTGATTGCAGGTTTGGGAAACTACAGTAGCAGCAGAAAATGATGCTAAAGGCACAGATCAGGCGTGCTACTGCATTCCAAGCAAACTGGTCTTTTTACATTGAACAGTCCAGGTTTTTACCCTCCTTTTCTATTTTGTTGTTTTACTTGTAAATTGATATTAGACCATTTTTAGGCCTTAGGGTATGTTCACACGTTGTAATTGCGGGGCGTACAGTATGCACCGCAATATGCCGGGTATTTTTTGAGTCGCGGGGGGCCGGCACCTCGCCGGCCTCATTGACATGCATTATCTCCCGTGCGTACAATACGATCGTATTGTACATGTGGGGGGGGACGAGGCGCAATCCATAGTTCTCTATGGGACCTATAGATTACCGTAATTACGGCACGTATCGTGCCGCGTATTAAGCGCAATATGCGCGAAATACGCCCGCAATTACGCCTCAAAATAAGCCATGTGAACATACCCTTAGCATGTATACTAGGAAAACTCCCAGGGTACAATTCTGACAATAGAATGGTGCATTGCACTATATAGAGAGAGTGTGCAATACAGTACTCATAGGCCTCTATACTAACCAAATAATTTATTCCACAAGGTATGTTTTTTTTTCTTTTCTGTTCGGCCGTGTTCACACGGCTTATTCCCGACGGATTTGTGCGCCGTATTGAGCTCCCAACTCCGCCGTGAATACGGGACGGGGGCGGGGCCGGAGCGTGGCGGGGGCGCCGCTACCGGCCCCATAGACAATGCATTGTTTAGGCGCGTCGCGCGTAAATAATGTGCATGTCACTTTCTCCCCCCGCGGCGGATTTACGGCACGTAGCGGATAGCGACGGAAAATTCGCATTACGCTCAATAAGCCATGTGGAATTACCGTTAGATGTATACTAGGAAATCCAGGGTTCATCGACATGATGGGCTTGCATATATCGAGCAGTGTGAATACAGTCATAGGCCTCTATACTAACCAAATAATTTATTCCACAAGGTATGTTTTTTTTCTTTTGTGTTGTACTGTTCTATGGAATAGCATAGCCTTCTATCCTCTTCCATATTTTATTTTTACCAGCATGATGGAGGCTACAAGCGCACTCTTTTGGACTAATGGAGATCGTGGGGTAAACTTACTGTATGTGTACAGTGGTATCTTATCTTGGCTTTCACGATAAGTGAACAGGGCCTTAGTGATTACTTGGGGGATACTTTTGAAGGAAATTACAATGTATGGTTAAGTGCTGCTAATGGTTTCTTAATCTACATGTACTACGTATGCAGAAAAGGACAAGCTGCAGGATAATTGCAGGTCATCACTATTGTAGGTGCTTTTTGTTGAGCTTCTGTCTTCATGATAGGCTTTTTTCACTGACTGGAGTGATTGGTTTATGTGTTTGCCTCCTACTGTAGTTTCTTAAATAGAAAGTATGAATTCATGTCAGTAATTGTTTCTTCTTGTTCGTTTTTTTTTTGTTTTTTTTTTTCAAAAGCGATAATAAAACCTTTATCACAAATTGAGATAGGGGATAACCCTAACTCTCCTCTGGTCTGTGATCAAGACTCCCAAGACAAAGGTAAAACACAGAGCTTTAATGAAGACGTCAGCAGGGAGGTCAATGGAACAGAACCCTTTCATGAAGAAGCCACGTTTCATGAGACCTCAGAGGTACCTGCTTGTGATCAGGATCCAGCAGAAACATTTCGGCTGTTAGAAGGGCCTGGACAGGCCAGTTCTGATGAGAAAGTGGAACCTCCATGTCCTGCACCCAGGACTGTCTTACCTGCCTCCATCAAAGAGAGGCTTGCTCGAATCCATCAGGCATCAGATTTACACTTTGCTTCTGGATTAGCAGCACAAGCCGCTGCCCGATCACTTACATTTACTTTTCTGCAAGAACAGACTTTTGGCGACGAATGGGGCAACGATGAAGATGAGACGGACAGCGGCGATGGTGATGTTGGAGATGAAGACCATACAGACAGATGTTCCGAAAATGAAGAATGACCAAGATGAGCTACAAGCCATTGATCTCTTAAAGAACCTGACTGGTTAGCCTGTTCACTATGTAAGGGCAGACTAGAGGTAAACATTTACTCTTTGAATAACACATGGTTATTTAATATCCTCTGTGCCTGGAAAGTTTGCAGCCTTCAAATCTGCAGTGTTTCAATGAACCCTCCTACATGTTATACAATTTGTGTCTTACAAGTCTCTGACTACTGCTATTCAGCGCAGTCCTTTTACTGGAGAAACAGAAAACTCCACACAGATTCAATGAAGGCAATCTACAGTATGTGGTCATTGTAAAATCAATGCAGCTGCCGAAATTCCTTTTGGGTTATTTTAATATTTAATGTTATTTATTAAAAACAGAGATACAATTTGTTTTCAGTTGTTAATATTGATTGTCTCCTCTTTAGCTGTCTTGCTTTCTAGACAGGCGGATTTGTTGTTTTACTAAGTGTGGTATCAATGCCACGTTGGCTGTGTCTGTCCAGTGTGCACTGGCTGATGACCTTGTTCCTTTGTGATTATACTATATTTCTTAAACCGTTCCACTTCTTTAAGCTTAGAATGTAATTTTTATAATAAAAAACAACACAAGAAACCTTAACTTGTATGAGAATTCTACTTTTATCATAGATTCTAGATTTTCAGGTAACCATCCATCTTTTAAAACTTGCAATCTAGTTATGTAGCACATTGACATTATTCCACCACAACATTAAAACTCCTGTTTTTTACTGTGCAGATCCACCTTGTGCTCCCAAAATAGTTCTGCATCAACAAGGCATGGATTCCATATACATCTGAAGGTGTCCCACGGAATTTTGCTACAAGATGTTAACAACAGATTCTTTAAAGGAATAATAATTAAGGAAAGTATTATTTTTGTAATTTTTTTTTTTTTTGCAGTATTTGACAGTATTTTTAATTTCATTTTCCATCTATGGTAGTAAAAAAAAAAAAAAGGTAAAACTTGTGAATGGCAGAGCAGACTAATCTCTGTTTACTGCTGCAGAGACGAGGTGTAAGATAGTCTCATTATAACATTAGTTAAAGGGCTTGTCACACTGCAAACATCATATCTGTAATGATGGAGACAGTAAAAATAAGCACTTGCAATTGGTTTGTGTTACCTAAATTATTTAGTATAGCAGCTATTAGTTAATCTGTGTGTGACTAGAGCTTTTCAACAGCCTTGGGATCAGGAAACGTTCCCTATGCTGTGATTGGCTGCCTGCACACTCTGTGCTCACTCCCCTCTGAGCTGTGTGAAACTGGCTGCCTGAGGTCCTTTATGCTTTTCTCTCAGTGATTGCTCTATGTGCAGGTGCAATCTGTACTCTCATTGTCTTCCTCTCACTCCCCCTGAGCTGTATGAGGCTGTCTGAACTTGTCCCTGCTCCTCTCCCAGTGACAGCTCTATGTCAAGGATCTGGGCAGTTACTCGGTCTCTCTGCCAGATTTACTCCTCCCACCCATAACACAGCCTTATACATTCTGCTCCCCCCATCCATATAACACACCCATATACACTCTGCTTACAGTTTGCATTTCTCATATTTTTTTTCATCATTTCAGGCTGTATTTATAACTGTTTACACCAATACAAGTGTTCTGGTTACAAGGATTGCTTGTGGAGCTTGGGAGGGAGGTCTTTCACAACTCTCCAGGCATGAGAGCTGACCATTGCAGGAGGTCTGCAGATGTGACATCCACTCCCTCCCACTGTTCACACAGAATGAGGACTGGAGAGGGAGCAGGAACAGGGAAAGGGGTGTGATGTCACCACTCTTCAGTAAGGGAAGACATGCCGAATTGGGAGGACAGAACCGACCCTAGGTTTGATACTCTAAGACAGAGAAACCGATCAGATGCCTGCGAAAGCCTGTAGTGAGAAAACCCCTTAAATGAAGGAATGATGACAACAAACAATGGGTAAACACGTAGGTGACACCATACATAAGACTGACATACCTGAGTCTCATCACATCAGTGTGGAGCAAAATGGTGATCAAACTGTATCAGATTTACAGGTACCAACACTATGAAGGAGAAGGGAAATCTGGCAGTTCATACAGTTCAAAATTAGTTTTGTAGGCTGTCCTACATACTGTTGCATCTAGTAATTTTATCTAATGAATCCATCTACTTTGTTGGGTGGTGGTTGCTTTAGGCACCACTAATCCATATGGTACGGTCAGCATGGTATTTTCTCTCCTCTCAATACGCTTTCATTGTCTACTTCCAATGCTTTAAGGTTGTGTTCACATCACATTATGGCCCTATGCTTGATATGTAGGCTTAGAAAAGCTGCTTGAAATAGACACCAAGCATGATTACAGGGCTCCATTCACCTAATAGAGGGCAAAAGAGTGACATTTTGGCTTTAACTGTACATTGGTATACAGTTAAGAAACCTATACTAATAACTATGGACACTGCATGCTTATATCTTATCACCTTGTCTACATACTGGCACTAAGTGATCTACTGTAGGCTGTGTGGTGTACTACACTGGGCATTTGCAGCAATAATCCCTATAGTATTACTGATTGCGCCAATACAGCAGAGTTCACCTTGAGTTAGTTGTTGTGCAGTCGGTGTGCCAATGAGGAAAACAACCTTTGTTCCTTAAAGCACCTTTTCCCAAACAGCCTCTGTTAGTTTCCGACGTGTCAGGACCCTTTGGCCGCAACCAGACATGTGACCCAATACGTGACGGAAGGTCAGTTGGATACTGTTTCACAAATGGATACTGTCCACGCAGGTACTGGGAGGCACCGGGAGTGATAGAGAATAGCCCGTGTGACTGCTGGCGTGGCACAGCATTCGCTCACAACTCCTTTTTACTAGCACCAGTGAAACTGAACTCTGATGCTGCAGTCAATAGTGACAGTGTTATTGAGGTTATTAGACAAAGGAAGGGAGTTCTGTCCCTCTTTCAATAATAATAAAATTGAACATAATTGGTATTGCAATGTCTTATTCTGCTTTATTAAAGTATACGACTCACACATGTCCATAGACTGAGAAGTAAAAAAGCTATTTGTCACAGAAAATGTAATTGTAAAGCAAATAGTTTTTTTAAAGTAGTAAAATATAGCAAACACTTTACAATTCTATTGATACTAAATTTCTAATGACATGCAAAATATAGATGTAATTTATACCACATGGTGAACTCCATAAAAACAAAACCTCAAAAGATGCATTTATGGGAAAATAAAAAAAGGTTCTGGCTCTTGGAAGACTAGGATAAAAAAAGGATAATGCCATTGCCAAAATGGCTCAGGAAGGGGTTGAAAATGTGTCCCATCCCAGAAAAAGTCCATATATGACTACATCAATAGAAAAATAAAATTAAAGGGGTTGTCTCACTACATCAATTCATTTTACATCCGTCCTATTTTCTCAGTTTCATTTTTTAATTCAGGGCTACTGCTGGCTACTACTGGCCTGCAGTGATGAGCTGCAGAAGACACCAGGTCTGTAGCTATAGCGACCAGTGCTGGCAGCCTATCAGGAGAGATCAAACAGGTCTGTAGCTATAGCAACCTGAGGAGCTGATGGAGCCCATACAAGAGGGATATCTGGGAATGGGTATCGCTATGATTACCTGCCGTTTTCCCTGGAGCACAATACGCGCCGGGGGAAAGAATTGCCATGCCACTTCTTCCCAGCATGTAAGTGATTGTTAGTGGGAGCGCTTCAGAAGTACGCGCTGACCGGTGCAATAGATATGCAATAGAATCTTATCATAATTGCCTTTGCCGGGATGTGGTTTGATTTTGTCGTTGGGTGCGCTCACATTGAAGTGGGTAAAATCTTTTTTTAACCACCAGACTGGACAGCGATTTTTCATCTGCCATTTCATCAACTGTAGATCTTCGAGGATCATATATCGTGTTAGATGTCATTGCAGTAAAGAGTATGTTGGAAAGATCATCCGAGAACTTCGCCAACGTATCGGCGAACAGCTAGATGACATTTGCAATAAAAATGACACAATCATTGCAGACATATTTGGTCACAACATAATGGGGACTTTAAACAGCTAAAATGTATGGGTATTGTCAAAATCAAACCACATCCCCGCAAAGGCAATTTTGAGAAGATTCTATTGTGTAAGGAGGCATTTTGGATTTATACATTAAAGACAACACACCCAGACGGTTTGAATGAACAGTTGAATTTAATTGTTTTTATGAACATATTATTTTTTCTAGACTAATAATTTTTTTGATCATCATATAAGTATACTTCCTTTTAGGCGGTTTGCGGTTTTGCAGACCATCTGAAAAACTGGCCAGAAACGAGCACAACGGGCTTCTATGGAAAACCCATGCAGCAGTCCCCACTGCACGGGTTTTCTGCCCGGCATTTTTTCAAACTGTCGGTGGCCCGAAAAACATTCTACATGCACATTCTTCCGTCCAGTTTTCGGACGGAATATGAACATGGGAAGGGGGAGGGCTCATCGCGGAGAAAAGCCGTCACGTCCCCCTCCCACGGCCGTGTGCATGGCACACAAACCAGACAAATACCGGTATTTGTCCATTGCCGTGTAAACGGGCCCTAATTGATAAAAGTGTTTTTGTCTTCCCTGTGCAGTTATTTTTTATATTTGTCACTCCTCATTCTATATGCAGTCGCCTTTGGTATCTTGACACTCAGTGCCACCAACAGTGGTATCGACCATATGTTCTTCTATTTGAAGTATGATTCCTAGATGCGTGGTACATTTTCCTGTGCTTCCCTGGACTGAGGAGCTTGGGGCTCTATGCCTTTTTTACGTATATAAGAGACGCCAATTTACTCTCTTAACATCAGAAAGCGGTGTTGAAGTCAGAGCCTCTGAGGCTCCGTCATGTCATTTCCGTTTTGATGGACGGGGTGTATTGAATCAAGCCGTATGCGGTCCAAGCCTCCATATGAGCACAAGTACATCATTTCCAGAGGGCGTACAAGATCAACACTCTGATTGGAGGTTAGTGAGACAATAAGTAATCGCGATATATTTACATGAGACGATGCATGATAGATTTGAGCCGCACGCCAGAGCTGTATCCAGATGCAGTGAGCCACACACTCCACCCCGCGCTTGTCTTTCCTTTTTTTTCTATTGCCATCATCGATTGGTAAGGCAGAGTACTATAACGTGATTTTCAGTACACATGTTACTTCTGTGAGGTGTATATATTCATGTACTTTCCCCATTTTTTTTTCCATATTCTTTGCAGCCTACCACCCTGTCCCCTGATGAGGTAGCTGTAGGTACCAAAACATGTTGGGACTTGGTCTAATGTGGGATCTTTTTATGTGATCTAAATATTTGTCTACATATTGATGTTTAGGGTATTATAGGGACCAGATCTAACAGGGTCAGATTCTTCTAGGTCAGGGTCAGGTCGTCCTTATTAGGGCATTTTTCCCTGTATATTAGGCTGTAGGTAAAGATCAGGATCAGAAATAGGGTCATAGTAGGGAAACTTCATAACAATTATCCCAGAAGACCCACAAGATCCTTCATGTAACAATTTTCCTATAACCCCATTTTTTGTCCCCATGCATGACATTGCTGGTACTGCTTGGATCTTGGAGTCCGACTTGCGCTATATTTATTATTTTTTTCGGCTCTGTATACCATTACTATTGGAGGGATAGATTTTTCTCTTCATTTTTAACATTGTCTAAATAAAGGTTATGTTTTATTTATTTAGTTTACCTGCCAAATATTTTGTGCCATTTATTCTTAGGTGTTTTGGAAATTAATCTCTGATAAAATAATTTAGGAGAAATAATATAATTTTGTTGTATTATTACGCTATAGAAATGCATCCAGACCCTTTTTGAACTCTGTTATTGAATTCACCATGACCAGTTCCTCTGGCAGAGAGTGCCACAGTCTCACTGCTCTGACAGTAAAGAATCCCTTTCTATGTTTATGTAAAAACGTTCTTTCCTCTTGACGTAGAGGATGCCCTCTTGTTAGAGATCTTTATATTGACCTTTAATATATTTATACATATTTATTATGTCCCCCCCGAAGCCTTCTTGTATCTAAACTAAATTGCCCTCATTTTGCTAATCTTCCTGGGTATTGCAGTGTTGTGGATGGGAACAAAGGTGTTATGTGTGATTCTTTGTGTCTCCATTTTAATGTATTAGTATAACACCACATGTGCCTTCATATTATGGCACGTAAAAGCTGCCTGTATATCTCTTGTCTCAAATGTGTTTCTAAAATGGCCGCTTTGTTATGCTGTATAATCCAAGATGGCGTCTCTTTACAGGACGACACTCCAGATTCTGACATTCCTGAGCTAAAGGGAGCATACCCCAAATAAGGATGTAACCAATCACAGACTAACAGCTATGTCCAGGTGATGCTTTCTTATCTCTCTAACACAAAGAACTATAAAAACCGGCCATTTTGAGAATAAAAACAAAGTGTATTCAGACCAACTTGGGTGTTTGGTGTGATCTCTTTCTCAGTGCACCTTTATCATGCTAGGATAATTTGGAGATCCCACAAGCATGTAGAGCCCCTTTGAGGTTTAATCCTTATCAGCAGTCCACCCCGTCCTTTTATTATTTTCGTTGCCTGCCTTTGAACCTGTTCAAGCTCTACAATGTCTGATCTGTGAATTGGTGCCCAAAACTGTACACAATATTTCATGTGTGGTCTGACCAGTGATTTGTATAATGGGATGTTAGGGGGGATGCCACATATGTACACCAAACCAGGAACATCTCTGGCTGAGGTCCCGCTCTGTAGCTAATAAAAGGACCAACTGAGAAATCAGAGCCTCAGGAACGCCCCATGGAGGAAGAAGAGACCGTGTGCAGTGTCCATGCCAATGCCTAGGAAAAAGGAAAATTTCATGATGCGTCCCATGGCCAAAGGACGGGGATAAAAATCCCCAGTTTTGCGCATCCTGGAAACATTGGGCCTTACCTAAGAAACCTGTCTAGCAGTAAGACTGTATTTGTTGCCCACAGCAACCAACCAGAGCTCAGCTTTTATTTTTCCAGAGCACTATATGAAATGAAAGCTAAGCTCTGGTTGGTTGCTATGGGCAACAAAGACAGTCTTAAAGCTAGACCGTTTTCTTACATAAGGCCCAATGTTTCCGCACCCTCCACAGCAGACTTTGTCTCTTGAGGAGTCACCAAGGTCCCAGGCACACCTGCCAGCCCATTGGAAGCCTGAGAAGTTAAATAGTGCAATATATATATCTCTTAGGGTATGTTCACACAGCTGATTCGGACACTTCTATTTCATCGTCCAAATCAGCTTCAAGTACTTGTCTGAAAATGGCCTCATATTTTTAATTTTTCAGATGAGTTTTTGAGGAGTTGATGAGGTTTTTGAGACGCGTATTTTGAACATGGTTTTCATTCTGATATTCAAATCTTGATCCAGGGCGATTTGTGGGTGCAAATCCTTGTCCAAAAACACATTAAAAGCGTTTTGGACACTGTTTTGAAGCTATTATTTCCTAAGGCATTTTACTTGCCGAAAATGACACTGACGTGACTTATTTTTCTTCACTGGAAAGTAAGTGAGTAAACAAAACACATCATATGAGCGACGACGCAGCACAGGAAATGAACTGGAGACGTTTTATAGTCATTTTGTATGCTGGTTTGGGGGCGGAATCTGTGCCAAAACAGCGTCCAAATCAGCATATTAACAACTTAAAAAACAGTAGTAATCTAGTATGGACTATGTGCCATGTGGATGTGAGATGCATTGTGACGTTTTGCCAACCCTTTTCTTGGCATATGCATGGTCGCTGCTTGCTGTCTCTTCTTCCTTCGAGGGCCGCAGCTTAGGCTCCGATGTCTTAGTTGGTCCTTTTGTCAACTACAAGTTGAGCCCCCAGGCAGCGATGTTTTTGGTTTGCCATGCATACGTGGCACTTCCCTTAACATCACATTGCATGTTAGTAATTATCAATATATGTATATACGGCTGGCATTGTGGTGTTTGCAACAGTCATGACTAAGAACCAAGTGTAGGTTTGAAATGCGTAGATGGCATACTGTTCTCTAGCTCATACTTTTCTGAGATTTACATAAATCTTATAAAAGCCTGTTTTAGTAAATCATCCCCAAATGTTGATCCAAAAACAATCTGGACTTCTCTGATTTCTCCTGGTCACCTATTGGCTGATGCTGTACCTCACAGGCTTTCTTTTTTATCTGTCCCCTCCATTTACTATGCATAATAAATAGTCTGCTCCGTATCTGTTACTTCCTCCTGCATTGGAGAGAATGACCTGGAAGGTGGAATCAGCATAAAATGTAGCATTCAGTCATGAGGTTTCCATATACAATCTTTGAAGGGACTGCCATATAGAATAGCAGAATAAGGAATGGTATAAGGGTAGGTATGCAACAGACATCAAGATATGATTATCTGTAGAACTATACAAAACCTCAAACCTTGTCAACCCCATGCAGGCTTCGTTCTGATCAGTAGAAGCAATTCCACTGGAGTGGAGGATTTGCCAGTAATAGACACAAGCCTGTGTGTGACAACATTTGATCAGCTGCTGAGATACTATTCCAATACTTACTACCAAGTGCTAAACTGCCTTTACAGCTATTTAACCACAGCACACAAAGAGCACCTTTAACTGGGTTTACGTGGGCAAGTGGTAGTTGTCAGGCTTGGTGTAAAGCAAACTACTCAGAAGACAGTGAGATGTGTTATTTGTAGTGATGGATCATGCTTCACTATCTAGCACGCCAACATAAACCTGGGTTTGAGGAAGGCGAAATGGACTTGTAAGAATCTTTATCACAAAAGTATGCTGTATATGTTCTTTTCCTTCAGTAAAGGAGTGGAGGTCATCATGGTAAACATAACTAGTTTTGGTTTTTTATTTATTAAATTTTTTGTACTATTACATTAGTTTTAGAATGGCTAGCACTGTAGCAATAAAGAATTTCCCCTGAGGTTTTTTAGGAATCATCCCAAAATACACTGAGGCAGAATACAGTCTGAGCATTTTCCTTAACTCAAAAGTAAAAATACACTTTAAAGGACCACTCAGTTTTTTTTCCCCTTAGTTCATTAGAAATTGCTTTTAGGTATACTGTGGTGCCAGTAACGTTGCTTACCTGCAGCTGCATACAGGATTTCTGTCTGATGCAACAGTCTCTGTTAGATCACATGAACCTCTCTATGATTAGCTAAAAAAACGCTTTGCTTTTAATGCTGACCGGAAGTCTGTTTCTCTATGCATTCCTACTAGACTGACTTTAAATCTGCTATAGGAATAGATAGAGCAATTCATTTCCGATTCACACAACCATGCTGTGTGTTTTAGCTACTCGGAGTGCAGGTCACATGACACAGTGGCAGCATTAAGAAATCCTGTATTTAGCTGCAGGTAAGCAACAATACTTGCACTGCTGTGTATCTAGAAGAAATTTCTAATAAACTAAAGGGAAAAAAACATGGCGTGTGGGAGATCTGTGCCGTTCATAGAAAGCTGGATTAATCAGTGCTCAGTCTAGATTGAATGCATAAACAAAACCATAGAAGGAAGTTGGCACTCACCACTTCTGAATGTCTTCCAATGCACAGATGCCTCCCAGTAGTTAATGTGAGCAGTTGCACTCCCTTAAACGCCCTTGTATAGGACTCTCGCAGGGTCCAATCCATAAAGCGCAAAGAAACTGAACACCAGCGGAAATTAGTACAAAGCAATGTGCTGCGTTTATTTAGTCATCCCAGGGGTACACTGACCCAATGCGTTTCAGGCTATATAGCCCTTGAGACGGCAAAGCTATAAAGCCTGAAACCGTTGGGGCAGGTCCCCCTGGGGGTGACAAATAAAACGCAGCACATTGCTTTTTACTAATTCTGCTTTTGGGGTTCAAGTTTCTTTTCTCTTTAAGAATTTAATGAGCCTGTGGTAGTATACAGCTATTACAAATAAGACTGCAGGGGGAGACACAATGACATGTAACTCAAGGCGGGGGGGGCCCCCCTTTTAAAAAATTTTTTTTAAAAAAAATTTTTTTTCCCCCCCCCTTTTTAAAAAAAAACCCCCAAAGGAAAAAAGGGAAAAAATTTTGGTTTAAAAAATTTTTTTTTTGGGGGGGGGGCCCCGGAAAAAAAAAAAAGGGGGGTTTTGGGGCAAAAAATTTTTTTTTTCCCCTTTTTAAAATTTTTTTTAAAAAAAAAAACCCCCCCTTTTTTTTTTTTTTTCCCTTTTTTTTTTTTAAAAAAGGGCCCTTTTTTTTAAACGGCTTTTTTAAAAAATTTAAAAAAACCCCTTTTTTTAAAAGGGGGGGGGCCCCCGGGAAAAAAAAAGGGGGCCCCCCGGGGGGAAAGGGGGGGGTTTTAAAAAAAAAAAAAAAACCCACCAAAAAAATTTTTACCCCTTAAGTTTTTAATTTTTTTTAATTTTTTTTTTTTGGGGAAAAAAAAAATTTTTAAAAATTAAAAAAATTTTGGGTTTTTAAATTTAAATTTTTCCCAAAAAATTTTTTTCCCTATTTTTTTTTTGGGTTTTAAAAACCTTCTTGCATAGACTATGAAAAGGGTTTTTGGCCCTTTTTCCCTTTTTAATAGGTTAACAAAATTTTTTAAATAAAAAAAATTTTTTATCTTTAATATTATCGTTATTCATTTATTTTTTAAAACTCCATAGGGAATTTTAAAATTTTCAGCCTTTCTGCAAGTTTTAAAATTTTTTTTTCCCTTTTGGGGGTGTTTCCCTCTTGGGAATGTAAGGGGGTTTTGTTCCATGTGGGTTTATAAATATAGAGGTTCAGTTCTCCCGCTTTTTTCTCTAACTTTTTCACAGCCGAAAAGGAAATTTTTTTATATAACAAGCCTTGTATTCCTTTATAAACTTCCCACAGCCGTGTAGTTCCCTTCGTGGGTGCTTTTTCACCTCTCCCTTTATGGACTTTCTTTGTACAAAAAACCCCTCTTTCCCCACTTTCTTTCTAACTCTAACACTGAAAAGGGGGGAGAAAAAGGGAAAGGGGGAATAGGAAACCCCAAACAGAAGCTTTTATGGATTTTTTTGGGGATTTTAGCCCATCAGCACTAGGGGAAAGGGCTTTCCAAAAATCAAAAGCAGAAAAATGGTAGGAAATGTTTATTGAAGACTACTTAGAAAGTGGCTTAATTTTGAAGTTAAAGCAAATGTGTTCATACCCTTACTATTCCATCATTCTGGCTACCTGCACCTTCACTAGGGAGGGCTCAACCGTTTTCTGCATAATGTTTTTTCAAATTTAGTTTAAAGGGGAAAGGGAAGTTTTGCTTTTTTTCTTTTTATTTTCTGGAATGTAATATTTAAAAATGACAGCCCAATATTTTTGGTAAAAAAATTTCCCCCCTATGTAAAAAACTGAAGACAATGTTCAAGGGGTTTTAAAAGAAAAAAAAAAAAAATTTCATACATCTGATCTACTCAGGGCCAGGACGATAGGTAGGCAACGGCATAGGGCGCCACTTCATCCCAAGTAGAACAGGGGGGCGCAAGGAGGCATGGAATGGGCTGAATTTTCCATTTCGGGGGGCACTTTATTCCTTCTTTGCCTTTGGGGGAAACCCGAAAAACTTTGTCCCAGCCCGAATTACAAAACTACATTTAAGGGGGAAAAATTTTTAAAAACTCATTTCAGCAAGTGCAAAAAACGTGCCAACCCCGTTTTCCCCTACAAAAAGAGCACAAAGTATACAAATTTTTTTTCCATTTTTTGGGCATTTTTTTTTTAAAATGTTGAAAAAAAAAATTTAGAAAACACGTATCCCTTGGGGTTTTTAGACTTTGGGAAAACTTTCCCGATACAAATTTAAAGGGGGTTTTTGGGCCATATTTTTGTGAAAGTCAGTTGGGGGTAAATTCCAAAAATTTAAACCCAAAGGGTTTTCCCAAACGCTGCCAAGGGATTTTAAAACCCTTTTTTAATTTTTCAATTTTTAACTTGCCCGGGGCCCCGCCTAAAGGGCGTAAAGGGCTCCTAGACACACAAGGCTAGACGTACTAGATGAAACAATACAGCATTTTTGTAAACACCCATCTCTCCTACCATCTTACTAAAGAGAAGGAAAATGAAGGATGTGATCAGAATGGAGGGGAAAAAATTTTCGTGAGGTTGTTTTTTGGGGGGAAATCATTTTGTAAAAGGGAAATTTTTAAAATCTTTGTTGTCACAAGAAACCCAAATTATTGTTCCCAAACGAAGTAGGAAAAAAAAGGGGCAAAATAGCAATGGGCCTACGTAAAATGGGAAACCTTCCTTGGGCCGCCCCCAAACCTTTAAACACAACATTTAAAAACCCCAAATTTTAAAATTACTAGACCTAATAATATATGTTCCTGGTTATTTTTTTACCCCTATTCTGTTTTAAAGGTAAAAAGTAGAAAAACAAGCTTTATGATAATATAAATTTGGGAAAGGGTTTAAACAATGATAATACTTTGGTAAACGTTTGACAAAACAGTTTTAAAAAGTGCCACCCTTTTTTAAAAATGGGTAGATTTTTGCCAAGTTTAGAAATGTTTTAGTCCCTTCGTTTACACCTACTATTAGTTAATTTTATGCTACTGTAAAACTTCAGCTCACATCCAAACACCTTATTGGAGAATTTGGTGGTCCTTTGGCTCCTGGGTTAGACAGTCTATGGCACATCAATTTAACTTCAACAACAGTTTTGATTCACTGCCAGCTTTCCTATTTGAGCATACAGCAACAGATTACAGTACACAAATCCCTAATATAAACCCTAGGCTGTCTATCCACTAACAAAACATTCATGGCCACTAGCCATGGCCTGAGCCTACTGCCCAGCACCACAAATAGTAGCATTCATACCAATGTCCTCTGGTTAAGGCTTCCTCAGGTCAAAAACACCTGCTTTTCTCCAGCATGGGAGCGAGTAGGCTAGCTACAACCCAGCAGTTACCCTACTCTGAAGAGCTCACATCTTTATTAAAGAGCTGTCCAAGGTGTCACCCAATGAACCTAATCAACTCAAGCTGTAGAGTGAAGAGGAACTTGTCCCCACTCCCAACCTCATCTTTTTCCAGGTCTTCCAACTAAAGTACCTAGCAGAAGACATCATTTTCTTTGCTTCACAAAGTATAGTGGGAGAAAAATGTGACTTTCTGAAGCCGCCCTGCCACACCACAAGTTGTGGCAACATTTTCGCACATGTGTTACACGATGGGCCACACACCACACACTCTTTCAGCAAGCTATGCCCTTTTTACTGAGACCATACCCATTTTGTCAAACAAAGTGCAACAGTGTCTAGAAACTGTCTAAAACACATAATGTGGTTTAAAGCATGTACGCAAGCAATATCTTTGTGTGTGTTATCCAGGTTCGGACATAACTGTATGAATAACTTCTGTCTGGTGATATCACTTTTGCATTTACATAGATGTATAAGGTTGTAGTTATTCCTAGAAACTGGCATCTGAAGTGGCCTAATGGTCTCTCTACCACATAACATACAAGTACTATATTGTACATGTATCTAAAGTAGCAGGACTTTTAGTGGTTGTACAACTGGATACTACTTCAAGTCCGATAACTAAGAAATGTGCACAATGTGGCTGTTCTGTGTTGTTTGCTAGAAAATAGGCTATGTTCACAGGACTTATTACAGGGCGTACAGCATGCCCGCAATTACGCCGGGACTTCAGGAGCTCGCGCCGATCGGGAGGGGGGGGGAGTGGCAGCCTTACGCGCCGCGAATAAGTAACATATCAATTATCGCAGGGTAACTACTCATTGCTGCTTCTTCTGGATCTCTCTGCAGCATTTGACACTGTTGATCACCACCTCCTCCTCAACATGCTCCGCACCATCGGTATCCAGGACACCGCTCTCTCTTGGTTCTCTTCCTACCTCTCTGACCGCTCCTTCAGTGTCTCATTTTCCGGTTCTACCTTCTCTCCCTCTTGCTGTCGGGGTTCCTCAGGGATCCGTTCTTGGTCCTCTCCTCTTTTCACTCTACACAGCCCCCATTGGACAAAACCATCAGTAGATTTGGCTTCCAATACCATCTCTACGTGATGACACTCAACTATACACTTTCCTCCCGAGACATCACTCCTGCCCTGCTACAGAACACCAGTGACTGTCTGTCCGCTGCCCTCTGACATCATGTCCTCTCTCTATCTCCAACTAAACCTCACTAAAAACTGAACTTCTAGTCTTTCCCACCATCTACTAACCGACCTCACCCTGCTATTTCTCTCTCAGTGTGTGGTACCACCCCTAACTCCTAGGCAGCAGGCCCGATGTCTGGGGTTTATACTAGACTCTGATCTGACCTTCACCCCCTATATCAAATCCCTTGCCCACTCCTGTTACCTGCACCTCAAGAACATCTCCAGAATCCGTCCATTTCTCACTGTGGAAACAACTCATACTCTCATTACTGCTCTTATTCATTCTCGTCTTGACTACTGTAACTCCCTACTTGTTGGTTCTTCCTCTCTGTAAACTCTTCCCCCTCTGCAATCTGTCCTGAATGCAGCAGCCGGGCTTGTCTTTCTTTCCAGCCGCTATACTGATGCCTTACCCTGTGTCAGTCTCTGCACTGGCTGCCTATTCAGTACAGAATACAACATAAACTCATCACTCTCACACATAAGGCTCTCCACAGTGCTGCACACCCATACATCTTCTCCCTTATCTCTGTCTACCACCCTACCTGTTCTATCCGCTCTGCTACTGATCTAAGACTACACACCTCACTCATCCGAACCTCCCATGCCCGTTCTCCAAGATTTTTCACGTATTGCACCAGTTCTCTGGAACATGTTACCCCATGTGATCAGGCACACTCACAACCCTCATAGTTTTAAGTGCGCTCTGAAAACTCATCTTCTTTGACAAGCCTATCAAGATCCCTAATTGTTAAGCCCCCAAATTCTGTCACAGATTCGTCACTTCCTGCACTTTTGCACCCACAGGCACTTATCTGTATATAGATGTATGGTTGGGATGGCAGGTTCATCCACCTTTTATGTATACTACCCATCTTTATGTAACATGGCTGGCCATGGTAACCAAGGACTTGTCACCTTTTGTTTCACCCATACACCATAATAGATTGTAAGCTCTTGCGAGCAGGGCCCTCACACCGCGTGTCTCATTTGTCAGTAGCTTTTTTATTATGTAATGTCTGGTTTGTCTGTGCTTATTCCCTCTATATTGTAAAGTGCTGCGGAATATGTAGCCGCTATATAAATAAAGTTTATTATTATTATCTCCCCATGCGTACAATACGATTGTATTTTACGCCGGGGAGAGAAGGCGTAATCCATCGTTCTCTATGAGAACTGTGGATTACAGTAATGATTGGGGCGCATTTCGCTCATATTAGATTGCAAATACGCTCTCAATATGTGGCGAAATGCATCTCAAAATAAGCCGTGTGAACATAGCTTTAGACTTTTATGATAGGTGCAGTTCTCACCTCTAGTACCTACACCTATCTCCAGAACTAAGGTCCCCATACCCTGTCTAAATTGGTGAGCTTGCCACAGATGTATGTGTCTCTCCATTCACTTGTGTGAAAGTTAAGAAGCACTTGAGCATAACTATTTTAATACTGTTACTGTAAAATCGGGAAATTGTCCTAATCTTAGAAACAATTATTCCAATGATAAAAACTGCAGTAACCAAAATGCTTGCCCAACAGTAAATCTGAATATATATAAAGAAAAAACATCTCCAATTCACTTTATGTATTCATTGAATTTAGTTTATTAGTTTGTCTTAAAAGGGGTTAACAAGTAACAAGCCGTATAAATGTATGGCCTATCCCTGGAATAGGCCATCAAATTTGGATAAATGGGGTCCAGAGTCCCACTATTCAGCTGATACAAGTTGTGATGTGAGGACTCCATGCATCATACTTTTTTATTAGGACATCTCACAGATGATTGATCGAATTGAGATCTGGGGAACTCAGCGGCCAAGTCAACATTTTAAACAAACCATTTCTGAACAACTTTTGCAGTATGGTAGGTAACTTTATGCTACTTAAAGGCCCAGTTCACACGGCTTATTCAAGCCGTAATTGTGGGATGGATCCCGCCCGCAATACGGCTTGAATAAGGGGCGGGGGCGCGGCAGGGGAGCTGCCCGCCGGCCCCATAGACAATGCATTATTTACGGCGCGTATGCACAGTAAATAATGTGCATGTCACTTTCTCCCCCCGCGGCGGATTCGCCGAGCGGGGAGGAGCGAAGGAATCCATAGTTCTCTATGAGAACTGTGGATTACCGTAGTTACTGGGACGGATTGGAGCCATACTGAAGCGCAAATACGGCGCGCAGTATGGCTCCAATCCGTCCCAGAATAAGCCGTGTGAACGAGGCCATAGAGGCCACAATCTGTAGGGAATATTGTTGCCATGAACAGGTCTGCAACAATGTTGACATAAGTGGTATGTGTAAAAGTCACAAGAAAACCAGAACACTGTCTAAGGGTGCTTTCACACAGTGCGGTTTTGGTGCGGTTTTTGGGATGCGGTTTTTGTGCAACAATGTATAGCATTAGTTGCTGTACCTTCCTGCCAAAAAACGCATCAAAACCGCACCAAAACCGCACCGGTCACAGGTCAAATACTGTTTTCGTGCCATGCACATGGCCGCCGGGGACGACGACTTTTCTCTGCGGTTAGTGGAAAAAAGCCCTACCCCTTCACATAGACATATTCATCTTCCGTCCGAAAACCGGTCAGATGAATGAACTGCTGGGCGGAAAACCCGTGCAGGGGGGTTTTCCATAGAAGCCCGTGTCAAAAGTTTTCCGTCAAAACCCGTGCCGTTGGGACATGGCCTAAGAGTCAGTCAATATTGATAAATCTGCCACAGTAGTTACTATAAGTAAAAAAAAATGTGGTAGAGATTGCCTGAAAATAATTCAAGGTTAGTTGTCCTGAGATTTTTGGGTGCAGATCCCACCTATAAGACCAGCACCTCACACTTTGATGGCATATCAAAGTGCTAGGTGGGAACACCCCTTTAATAGAATGCAGGACAGACTTACCAAACCAGCTCTCATTTTTTCACGCACCTTTGGGAAACAAAAGAAAGACCCTGAATGGATGATATGGGCACTTCCTCCATTCACTCAAAATGATCACTTGTGAATTGTGACCGTTGTCATGTCATGGGCCACACATTGTATATGTGTTAGTCAAATAAATGGATATACTGTCAATTACAGTGTAAAGAAATCCTGCCTAAATGATGAGCTACAAGAAAAATTCTGGAACCACTGCACAATAATTTGGACTCTGATATTAGTGTTATGTTCAGGTTGGTACTAGCCCAGTACAGCAAACGTTACATTAATTTACATAGTTAGCGCTGACCTAATTTGATCCTTGGTTTTAGTGCCCTAAATGGAGGAAGTGAAAAGTAATGTTGGGTAACCATTGTATAGGTCATAGCTGACTTGCTCATGTGCATGAACGCTTAGCTTGACAAGCTGTAAAAATGCTTCCTGCCTACAGTCTCAGTGATAAAATCAGCTATATAGACCTACACAGACATGATAACGGGTTGTTTCTTGTTAAGACAAGTAGCAGAAGTGCGTGACCACACATATGATGCTCATTCACAGTGTGTTTCATTGTTGATGCATTTACTCAAAATTAACATGTATGGTTTTTAAACAGGTTTATGTAGCCAGATATCTATATACACTATTAAAATAAGGTGTACTGTCGTCAGCAGGGTATGCAGAAAAATAAAATATAGTGCTCCTTTCCTCCCACAATATTTTTTTTTTTTACAGTGCAAAGCAACAATTACATAAAGTAAATAGCACATGTAGAACAGTTGAATCAAATAATCACTTAAAAGTGGAAAATATAAAAGGCAGATATAATACAATCAGTAATCCAGATCAGATATTATTCATAAGAAATCACGTTGCAAGACATGGAGTATCGATCAGGCCATATAGAAGACTAGATACCCACTTAAAAATTAACTGTGCCCAGAAAAATCGAGACTAGCAAAATGAAGGGGTATGGATCATTTGACTCTTTACAAACACAAAAACAACAAAAGATAGTACAGACAACCATTCATACTTGCATTCACCCTTAAGCACTGACACCCAAGACACCAACTTCTATACTGTAGATATACTTAACCAGTTACCCCATATACTTTGAAACCGAGCAGGAACTCCCTTAGAGGCATATGTTGCTTTATACATCACTATTTGCAGCCAACGGCACAAAGTAGGACATTTCGGAGGTTTTCAATTTAAGACAATAGTTTAGTGTAGAAGAGTAGGAGTTGGTATAGAACTTGCTTTAGTTTTGGTTGGAACTAAATCCTCTACTAACTCTAAAAGGCTATTACTTGGGGCACAAACATTTGGAAAACCTCATTTAGAGTTCAATAACTCATTAACAGCAACCCAAAAACCTTGGATTACTGGACATTCCCACACCATATGGAGTAAAATTCCAAATTCTTGATGAAATTTAGTACAAGTATCAAAGTATAATTGATGCATTTGCTTAAGTTGGACAGGAGTTAAATACCGTATATACTCGAGTATAAGCCGAGTTTTTCAGACCAAAAAATGTGCTGAAAAACTCTACCTCGGCTTATACTCGAGTCACTGTCGGCGCTCGGGCGCTGCGATGGCCCGGGCGCCGTCAGGGACGCTTCAGCTATATGCGGCTCCTCAGGGAGCGCATATAGCTGAATGCCGAGTACAGCGCACAGTGTCCGGGCGCTGCGGTGGCCCGGGCACTGTCCGCTTTCCCTTCACCTCCATCCGACTCCTCCTGAGCGCATACCGGTTATGGGATCCCACTGCGGGGCACCGAGCGAGCGCTCTGTGCTCCGCAGTGGACTCCGGGCGTCTGCGGCTGCCCGCAGTTTCCGGCACAGGCAGCGTGTGTCATCACGAGAAGATGCAGGAATCGCGCGGGAGGCCGGAGCAGCGAGGAGGCGGAGCGGCGAGGGAGACGAAGCAGCGGGGAGTCAGGTAAGTGATTGTTTTTGATTTTTTTTTAACTGCCTATACCTGCCTACAGCTGCCTATACCTGCCTACAGCCGGCCCTATACCTGCCTACAGCCGCCCCTATACCTGCCTACAGCCGCCCCTATACCTGCCTACAGCTGGCCCTATACCTGCCTACATCCAGCCCTATACCTGCCTACATCCGGCCCTCTACCTGCCCTACACCTGCCTACAGCTGGCCCTATACCTGCCTACAGCCTGCCCTATACCTGCCTACAGCCGGCCCTATACCTGCCTACAGCCTGCCCTATACCTGCCTATGGGGCCATATACCTGCCTATTACCTGTCTATGGGGCCATATACCTGCCTATTACCTGTCTATGGGGCCATATACCTGCCTATTACCTGCATATGGGGCCAAATACCTGCCTATATTCTGCTTATGGGGGACATATAACTGCCTATTACATGCCTATGGGGCCATACACCTGCATATAGGGCCATATATCCGTCTATAATTGCCTATGGGGGACATTAAACTGCTATTAATTTTATTGGTATCCATTTTTATTTTTAAAATTTACCAGTAGCCGCTGCATTTTCTACCCTAGGCTTATATTCGAGTCAATAAGTTTTCCCGTTTTTTGGGGCAAAAGTAGGTGCCTCGGCTTATACTCGGGTCGGCTTATACTCGAGTATATACGGTAAACCCTATGGAGCCATTTAATTTAAATCAATTGATCCCCGGCACTTAGGACTGTAGTCCTCCAAGAGGACCTCAGTTCTTCCACAGCCATCTCATCTATATCCTGAATATCTCTTTTCCACCTTTCAAAAAAAGTTGTCAACGGCACAGGTCTATTGGTCATCAAGGGTTTTATAAAACAAGAATATTGGCATTTGCAAGTTTTCCTTCTAGCTATAGATTCCAGTGGGCCACATTCCAATTTTATTTCTAGTCCCCCAAATTGTGCCTTACAGGTAAGATATTTAAAACCCTTTTGAAGCCAGAGCTCAAAGTCCTGTAAGCCAGACAGTTCAACCAGCCTAGGATTTCTCCATAGAGGAATAAACAGAGACCACGAGGTCTGTAATCCCTGTTTCTGGTATAACTGGGCAAAAGACCTCCACACTCCCACCATTACTTTCATTAAGCGTTGTGTAGTGGGGTCTCTGGTATCTTCCCTCCAGATATGGCAAATTAGATAGGGCCTCATTTGATCCCATCCAGCGCCGCTTCTAAAACCACTGCAGGATTATTCCGGTCTACCCGAATCAGCCAAGATGCAAAGTATAACTGTATTGCCACATAACAGTAGTAAAGATCTGGCATTACTAATCCTTCCACAATATTAATTGGTTTCAGGACGACCATTGCAAGTTGATACTATCGTAACCATAACTCTATGGAAAACTGGTAACTTATTCCAAAGTCCCAAAATGTCACCCAACATTATAATAAAGGACTAAAGAAAATGAAGCAGATAACTAATACAGATAAAACAATTTGTTACATATGAAAGCCGCTGGAAGCTGGAATCGCTTTTTATGTTGCACACTAGGGCCTCGTTCACAAGGCTTATTCTGCCGCATATTGGCGCCGTACTGCGCGCCGTATTTGCGCTTCAGTACGGCGCCAATCCGCGGAAGCAATTACGGTAATCCACTGCTCTCCCTAGAGAAACAGTGGAAAACCTTCGCTCCTCCCCGCTCGGCGATCCGCCGCGGGGGGAAAAGTGACATGCACATTATTTACGGCGCGTACGCCCGTAAACAATGCATTGTCTAGGGGGCCGGGAGGGGGCCCCCGCCGCGCTCCGGCCCCCCCCCCCGTCCCCCCCTTTTTTACGCCCGGATTTGTGCGTCAATAGGGCGCACAAATCCTTTCGGGAAAAGCCGTTGTGAACAGGGCCCTTTTAAGCTTTTTTTTGGGGTCTTTTTTTTTTAAAAACAAGGCCCTCAGATAAAAAAATTTAGGACCCAAACCCTTTGCTTGTCCCCAAAGGGAAAGGCCTCTTTCCTGGAAACGGGAAAAATTTTTACCAACAGAAGCCCTGCAGGAAACTAATTTAATGAAAAATTTTTTTTTAAAAGGTAAAAAAATTTTAAATTTGGGTTTGGGTTTTCTAGCTTAAAACACATATGTTTGCAGTTCAGCGGTTGCCCCTGGGGTTTTTTTGGGGTTGGGTGGAAAGTGGGCTTAAAGTTTACAAGTCCCAGGAAAACTTTTAATGGTGAAAGTTTTTAAAAATTTGTATTTTTCAAAATTTAATTTTTTCCCAGACCAAAAAAAATTTTAAACTAAAAAAAAAAAACAAAAAAACAGCAAAATGGTGGAAAAAACCTAGAAAAAGTTAAGCCCCCAAAAAAAAAGGGGGTTGAATCCTAAAAAATTTTACTTTTTTTTCCTACAAGTTTAAACGATCCCCAATATGGGAACACGGGAAAATAATATCCCCCAAGGGGCAATGAAAAACCTACACGGCCCCCAAAACCTTTTTTAATGAAAGGGAAAACCTTTTCCCAAAATAAAGGTTTCGTTTTTTTCCCCCGGAAAAAAACCTTTAAAAAAATCGCCCCAACCCCTTTTGGGGGCATTGAAAACCCAATCGGCCGCACAAAGGGGGAAAAGGAAAAGGGGACCTAGGCTCCAAGCCCGGGGACAGGGTTTTGGACAATTTTTTTTAAAAGGGGTTTTATTTATTTTTAAGGGCCCCTTTATTCAAAACGGTTTTCCCCCGGGAGGGGATTTGTAAAGCCTTTTTGAGCTCACAAAATCCGCCTTTAAATTGGGGGGAAGGGACGGGGGCGGGGCCAGCGCGGCGGGGGCCCCCCGGGCCCCCCCGGCCCCATAGCAATGCTTTAAATTTTATGGGGGCTACGGGCCGTAAATAATGTGCATGTCCCTTTTTTCCCCCCGGGCGATTCCCCGGGAAGGGGGGAAGGGGGCGAGGGAAACCACTGTTTTCTCTATGGGGAGCTGGGATTTCCCTTTTAAGGGACCCCAAAGGGGTTGGCGCCTTTTACTGCGCGAAAATTTCCGGGGCCACGGGAAACGGCCCCAAACCCGCGGCCAAAAAAAGCCGTGTGAACGGGGGCCAAACCCCTTTTGGGAAAACAGGTTTTTTTTTTTCGACAAACTGGAAAAGCCAAAATTTTAAACCAATTTTTGGAGAGGTTTGGAACGTTGTTTAGTTCCCAATCTCCCCCCTTTTTGCGGGGAAATTTTTTAAACCCTAGCTTTAATGATTTAAAAGTTTCTGTTGCATCTTTTATTGGAAATTTACGTGTGTTTTTATTTTGCCCTAATTCAAAATTACTTTTGGGTGGGGCAGTTATTAATTGCCCTATTTTTTAGTCTTTTTTTCCCTTTCACCCTTTTCCCCTGAAGGAATTTTCAGGTAAAATAAAAAGGCGGGATCAAACATTTTGGGGGGGGAACTAAAACCTGGGGGTTATTATAGGAAATATAAATTTTTTTTGGTATTGTTTTGTCTAGGGTCGGGTTCCCGGGGAAAAGAACGCCCTTATCGGGGTGATTTTTCTTGCTTTAAAGGGCGGGTTTGGGGACCGGAAGGTTTGCATTCCCCGCTTGGTATTTATTTTTTCTAGAGAGGGTTTTATAGGGGACCCCTTTTTAATTTTTTGTATAAAATAAATTTAAATTTTTAAAGGATTCCCCTTTTCCTTTTTTTGGTTTTTGGGTTGTTATTTGGGGCCCTAGAGGTTTTTTTTGAAAAAACTATTTAAAACCGTTAGTTGTTTTTTTCTTGCTTTCACTAGAAAAAAAAAGGGGTTCAGAAAATAACAAAAAAACCCCTTTAAGTAACAAAAGGATTGGGCTTGGTATCAATGGTGAATTCTTTAAAATTTAATGCCAACTTATCTGGAGATTTTAATGGGAAAAATTAAAGGGGAAACATTTTACAAATACAAAAAATACAAAATTTTAAAAAGAAATTTTTGCAAAATTTTTCATTTTGTTTCACTTTGTTTGACTATAAAATTCCAGATTACGACGTAGCCTATGGATAGGTTGATTTTGGCAGGTTTATTTTCAAATGCAATTGTCCAAGAAAAACGGGTTTTTTTTTCTGACCCCAATTTGTGTTTTTTCTTTTTCCCAAAGTCTTTGGTTTTCCCATGAAGAAAACCTTTTTGGTGGAATGAAAAACCCCCAGAATTTAAAAACCCCGGGGCCTTTCTTTGTTTCAGTCCCCTGGGGGACAAACCATTTGCTAATTGACCCCCCCCACAAAGGGGGTTTTTTTCACAAGAAAATCTAAAAAGTAGTTTGCTATAAAATACTTATTCCTCACCCCCAGGCCTTTTTCCAGTTAGAGATAAGCCTGTCATTCATACATTAGTTTGCAATGAGCTACCGGTATCCCCGCCCAAAAATAAAACCCCTTTGTCCCATTAATGCGGGGTTTTTTGCAAAATTTGTCCTAAAATGTTTCATTAAAAACCTGGGGGGGGGACTTCCAAAAGGGGTTTGTATCAAAAGGGGACAAAATAGTCCTTTTTCCCTTTTAAAATATTTTTTAAAAGCAAAAAAGGAAGTTAAAATTTAAATTTTTTTTTAAATTTCTTTTTTCATTTAACTTTAGTTTAAAAAAAAAAAACATAGGGATTTTTGGGGTTTTAAAGGGGGCATTGAAAACTTTTTTTTTTTTTGAAACATGTTTGGGGGTGAAAATTTTTAAAAAAACCAAAAAATTAGAAAAAAAAAAACCCCTTTTAACTGGTTTTAAAACCTTTTTTTTTGATTGTTTTATTCCCCCCACGTGTGTCATTCGGGGGCCCCGGGGAAACCAAAACAAGAAAAAGGTTTGGGGGGGAAAACAAAAAGGTGGGGGGGCATTTTTGGGGGGCGGGGGCTAACAGTTTTGTTTGTATGTGTTTCTTTATGAAAAGCAGGGGTAAATGCTTCTTTGGGGATTTAAAATGCAAATTTACACTAAAAACTTTGGAAGAACTTTGGAGGACACAGCATTCCAGGCTGGGGGACACCGGCAGATCCCATGTGTGGCAAAAAAGTTAAAAAAACCGGGGAAAACAAAAAAAGGCACCAGAGTCTTTTAAAAAAGTTAAGTTTTCAGTCTTTGTGAAAGCCCGGGCAGCCCAAATAGGACTTTCCTAAGTACCCCCCTTTTGCGGGTTTTTTTGGTTAGAGTAACATGGGGGACTTACAAGGGGGTTTTTTTAAAAGGAACCCCCCCAAGGCCCAAGCCCCATGCTTCTCTGATCTTTGTACTTCAAATTAAAATTTTGGCCTTGGGAAAATTTATCATTTTATAAAAAGCCCCAGGATATTTTTTACTGAGGCCCCCAAAAACATAAATAGGAAAGGGGCCCAAAAAAAAGGGAAAGGGTTCCCCCTCTATAGGGAAATTGACAGGGTTTTTAAAAATTTACCCGACTTTCTGCTGCATTTTCCTAATAAAACCAAAAAAGCAAAATAAAAAAACTTTAAAAACCCTTTTCCCCAAATTTCTAATTCACTTGGCCTAGGGAAATTGTTAATAAAAGGTTTTCTTTTTTAAATTTTTAATTTCATTTCATTTCATTACATTATTATTATCAGTAATTCTGGAACCAAATATAGAGCTTACTCCAGTTATTAATGAGTTCTTGTTACAAATGTGTACTTTCTTGGAGTCAGAAGTTTCACTTAAAGGGAACCTATTGGGTGCTTTTTGAACCCTATTTGAGGGGAAAGACGGGAAGGGAAAAGAAGCTAAGCCTGGGATTTTATAGTTTTATATTTTTTTAAATGCTGAATTTCCGAAAATTTTTGATAAAAAATTGAAAATTTGGCCCAAACCTACGGGGGCAAGGTGCCCCCAAAATTCGGGGGGGAACCTACGTTTAAGGGTTCCTCATTTTTGATAAAAAATTGTACACAAAGGGAACCTCAATTTTTTTTTATATTTTTTCCCATATTAGCAAAAGGGCTGTTAAAAAAAATTCTTATGTCCTCTTCGACTGTTTTTTAGTGCCCTCTGGGTTTTGCTACTGTTTATTTTTATTGTTTTTGCAAAAAGTTTTTTGTTTTGCACAACAGTTTTTGCACCTTTTGGGGTTTTTTTCTTCAAAAACAGATGGGGAAAAAAGTTTTTTGAAATTTGGATTTTTTTAAGGGAAAGTTGTAGTTCCCAGTTGGTTTTATGCCTCCACCCACCTGAAAGGGTTTTTTTAATCAATCAGGTTTTTTAGCGGAAAACCCTTCAAACCCGGGAAATGTAAAGGGTCTAAAACAAAAAAAAACCGGGAAGAGGTAGCATTTTTTGGGCTTTTGGGTTTTCCCCCTAAAAATTGGGGGTTTCACCTTGAAAGTGGAAGGGGGGCCCCTTTTTTACATTTTTTACCCAGAAATGTCCCCTAAAAAACCTCAATTTTTTTCTTATTTTCCCCAATTAGCGGGAAAATTCCCTTTTCCCAAAAAATTTCCCTTATTTCCCCTCTTTTGACTGTTTTTTAGTGTTTTCAAGAGGGGTTTGCTGTTATTTTTAGGGGGTTTAAAAACCCTGGTTCTTTATTGTTTTTCCCGGGACTTTGTCATTTTGGTTTTTTTTCTGTTTTTTTAAGCCTTTCCCACGGGGGGCCCAAATGTTTATATGCATTTTAATTTTTTAATTTTTCCCGTGCGGTATGAGTTTTTACTTTTCTGCCTTTTGGGGACATCCTAGTAAAAAGCTAGGGGGCTTTTATTTTTTTCGGCCCATTTTTTTTTGTAAAAAAATTTCTTGCCCCACTCATTTAGTCCATTTTTACCCTGTTTTTTGCCCCCTGGGGGAGTTTTCCTTTAAATTTTCGGGAGGGTCAAAAAACTTTGGCGGGGGACGGGGACAATGGGATTTTTTTGGGTCCCCCAAAAACTTGGTGGTTTTTTGGGGGCTAAAGGGGAAGCCCTTTTTGGGGGGGACCACCCTGTTTTTAGGGTAGGTGGGGGGACATTTGTAGAATTACCCAAAAAGGGGGGCCCCCCAAAATCCCCCCTGTCAAGAAGGGTTTTGGAAACACTGTTTTTCCTTTTTTTTTAAGGGATTAAAAAATAGGGGGGGGATTTTGATATTTTTTTTAAAAAAATAACTTTTAAATGGAAAAATTTTACTAAATAAAATTTACATTGGGGAAAATAAATTTTTGTTTTACACTGGCGATTTAGGAAATTTTTCCCTACCTACAAAGAATGGAGAGGTCTGGAATTTTTATGGTAAGTACATTATAACTGTGAGAGACAGAATCTAAAAAATTTATTTGAATGTTATTGAATATAATAAGTATTTGATCACCTTCCAACCAGCAACAATTCTGGCTCTCACAGATCTATTAGTTTTTTTTTGTAAAAAAAGCCCTCCTTTTCTGCACTCATTACCTGTTTAAATTTTCTCCTGTTTGAACTTGTTACCTGATAAAAAAACACCTGTCCACATATCAACAATCCACCTTCCCCCCTCCTCCAGGCCTAGGGGAAAAAGCTGTCAAGGACACCAGGGAAAAAAACTGTAAAACCTGCACAAGGGGGGAGGGTACGGACAAAAGGGAAATGCTTGGGGAACAAAAAGAAGAAAAAACCCAAAATTTACTGTCAATTTTTTTTGGTCTGGGACTCCATGCAGATCTCGCTATGGGTAAGGTTGCGTATTAGAAAGGTCTGGTATCAGCCCTGAACTACAGGGGAGGACCTGGTCACTGACCTGAATACAGCTGGGACCACAGTCTCAAATGTAACTATTAGTAAACACGGCCTCAAAAATAAAAGTCCTCCAGGCTGCAACCCCCTCTCACCCAGCACATGTCCAGGGGCCCCTTTTAAGTTCACCAAGACCTCTGAAGTCAGGGAGGCATGGGAAAGGGGCATGGGTCGATGAACCAAAAAAGAACTTTTTGGTATCAACCCCTCTAGCCCTGTTTGGCAGAAATAGAAGGAGGTGTACAACCCCAAGAACACTCCCCAAACCGTGAAGCATGGGCGTGGAAACATCATATTTTGGGGTGCTTTTCTACAAAGGGGACAGGATGACTCTACACATTGAATGGAGGATAGATGGGGCCATGTATCGCATGGGCCCATGTATTCCCTCAGTAAGAGCAATGAAGATGGGGCAACTAAGAAGTGGCTCCGTAAGAAGCATTTCCAGGTCCTGGAGTGGCCTAGCCAGTCTCCAGACCTGAATCCAATTGAAAATCTTAGGAGGGATCTGAAACTCAATGTAGCCCAGGGACAACCCTGAAACCTGAAAGATCTGGAGAAGAGTTGTAAGGAGGAGTGAGCCAAAATCCCTGCTACAGCGTGTGCAAACTTGGTCAAGAACTATTGGAATCTTACAGGTCTGTGAGAACCAGAATTCTTGCTGGTTGTAGGAGATCAAATACGTATTATCATTATATGCAATAAAATGCAAATTATTTATTTAAAAATCATACAATGTGATTTTCTGGATTTTTTTTATATTCTGTCTCTCACAGTTGAAGTGTACCTGATATAAAAATTATAACCTGTCCATTCTTTGTAGGTGGGAAAACTTGCAAAATCGAATACTTATTTTCCCCACTGTATATGGCACCTAGGAGACTTTCCAACACTCTCGGGGGTCCTGGAGAATTGGCAAGAATTAGCAAAACACTGCTGTCTGGGGCAGACCACCTTCCACGCCCTCTGCTAGCTATGCAACTGACAAAAAACAGTTAATTAAACTGATAGTAGACACCATTGACAGAATCTTACCAAACCAATAGCCAAAAAATGGATTTGTGCATCAGATATTGTGTTATGTAATAAAATAATTATGAATACCTAAATTTGAAATCCTTGGGTAAATAGCATCCTGCTTGGTAGTCATTTCTAGTTTGTATTATTTGTTTCAGAAGGTCTTTAATTGATCTGCTGTATCCATTAAATATGTAATTTGCAAACACCAGTTTGCCATGAATATACATCTAGAAAAGAACAAAAGAAATAAATAAAAAATTAAATACTCCTTTTTATAATAAATATGAGCTGAGCATTGATCTCTTTATAGGTGGCTGTATGAACAGTCTATATAAGTTCCTTAAGTTTTGTGGCAAGGATGGGATCAGATTATAGTAAATTCGTAAATTTCAGGAAAGATCCACCTGCTTGCCCCTGATAGAATCCAATTCCAGCTGTGACACTTATCTTGCAGCTCTCACCTGAACAGTATATTTGGCTGAGTTGATGACATTAAATACTTTCCAATAATGTTGGTTACAATATCTTGGGCTCATACCAAGTATCCTTGACATTAAAGGAGATCTTTTTTCTTAGGATAGGCCAATAATATCATTAGTGGGGCATTGCCTCCAATTCAAACAGCTGATTAGCAGGAGTGCTGAAATTTGGCCCCTAACCAATATCATATTGATGGCCTACCCGAAAGAATTATAACTTCTTAAATGTCAAATATACTTTATGGGCATAATTTATGAAAACTGTCTATCATAGCATTTGATCAGAGCTTAGCTTTCATTTATCCAGAGAAATATAAGAAATGAATGCTGAGCTCTGATTGGTTGCTATGGGCAACAAAGACAATCTTATTGATAGACAGTTTTCATTAATCAGGCTTAATATGGGCCTGCGTTGAATCCAAATCTTTAATAAAAAGCTTGATGAGGGATGTGGTAAGGGAGTATGTATTCAAATAAATAAATGTGTGGTTTTGTCTCTTTGTTATCAGCCAGCTGTGTTTTTTGTCACACTGAGGCTAACGCCAACCTCATCCCACCATTACCTCAGAACACAAAGAACCAAGGGTGCTGTAAATAAACAGATGGTCTGCTTCTGGGGTAGCTGCAGGCTGGTATTTTTAGGGTCGAAAGGGACGAAAATCCATGGACCTTCCCATTAACTTATTATCTTTCACCTGTGGGTTTTACCTTGGCTGATTATGAAAAATAAGGGGGCATTTTTTTTTAAATTTAGCACAATCTCCAGGGGGTTGGTCCTCTTTCCTCTCCCCAGGAGATTGTGCCTGTAAACTGTGGCCTGTACTTCCTCTCCCACGTTTCCTACCCACCACTGTACAGTATTATGCAGTCTAGTGCCAATGCAAAATACAATCCCCACCCTTCACCCCTTTTGGAGTTTGTACAGACGTGGACATAGGTAGGGTGGTGCTGGACAAAGTGTGGATTCTAAGATATTTGTGTGGCAAATTCTGCAGGGATGAAACATTGCTGGGATAAGTTATCATGGTAATCTAAACTAAATTGAGAAGAAAAGGGTAAGCAACAAATTTCAGTCAGAAAAGATATCACCAACAATTCAATGCATGTAACTGCACTGTCATCGTTTATACCATCTCCAGAGCGCCTGGGTAAAACTGGTATCTAACATTATATGGTTACTGCATTTTGGTAATATTGATAGTAGTGTAATGTTTTATATTCAGAAACAGTATGGTGATTTTATTCAGTCACTATATGGTGGTGATATGAGGTTATAGTGTTGAGGTATTATTTGCTCTTTGTACAATGGTATTATTAATAATATTGGCCTTGGCTTACTGACTTGTTTAGTAACAGTACAGTGATAGTATTTGCTCCTTGTATAGCAGTATTATGTGGTAACCATAAGACTATTATTTAGTGGCATCATACATACACAGTCAAGTCACATTGTTATGTCCACCAGATAAAATCCAAAGTAACCTCCGTGTGCAGCTAGATGGACTGGAAGTGACTCAATAAAGTCCTGGTAGGTTGTCACAGGTATCTGGAGCCATGCTGACATCCCATGTGTGCTGAAGGGTGCATGGGGGAGGGTCCATAGAGCAAACACCACCTTCAAGATGGTCCCACAGATGCTCAATAGGTTCAAGTCTGTGGAGTTAGAGGGCCAGGAAAGTACGTGGAAGTCTTAGTCATGCTCTTCCAGCCAAGGTCAGACAATTCTAGCCATGCGACATGTTGCATTGTCTTGCTATAAGATCCCACATGCCCCAGAAAGACAACCAACATGTATGCTTGTACGTGATCTGCAAGGATGAATTCATACCCAAATTATTTAAGAGTGTCCTCCTCATGGATGAGTGGTTCCAGAGAATGACACAAAAACATCCCCCCTGACTATAACTGCCACAACCAGCTTGTGCTTTTCCAGCAATAGTTGCAGGGTGTTTGCTCTCTGTTTCTCACCTGATAATCATGTCCATCTATTTGAGGAAGCAGAAAATGTGACTCATCAGAGAAAGGTATCCTTTGCCAATCAGTGAAGATCCAATTGCTGTACTGCACTGAAAATAGAAGCCTTTTCTACTGACACAACTTAGCAGAGGTTCAGTGACCATCTGCCTTTTTTGCTGACCAACTGCTTCATTTTGGTGGTGAGCTGTTCCACTGTAGCATGTCGGTCCACTATAGAGCATCTTTATAACCAATGTTCACCTCTTACATCAATGGCACGTGGTGTTCCACAGATTACAGGTCACTTATTTGAAATGGTTCCATTTGTTCACTTTCAACACACTTTCATCACAGCAGCACACATACAATTCACAAACTGCACAATCGCATACTACCACCCTTGGCCCAGAAGCCAGTAATTATCCCTCTGCAATACTGATAAATTGCCCCTTTTACCCATAACAGCAAATACGAGTGCAGACAGTCTATAACACACCTTATATACCCACTAATATAGCTTATGAGAATGGCAATGCCAATGTCAGAAGTAGGAAGTGATCATAATAATGTGACATCACTGTGTATAACATTGCCTTAAAGATATTTGTATGTAATTATTTGTTGTTTTGGCACAATTCCAATCTAACTCTCCCTGAAGACCACTTTCAGAAGTTGGCAAGTGTGCCCAAAAAAAGATGTAATTTGTGTATGTGCCTGAAATAGGGACAAACCTAATTTCAGACAAAAATCTTTTTTTTTTTTTATATATATATAAAATATATAAATATAATATATATATTTTAAACTTTTTATATATATATAATATAATGATATATATATAATATGATTGGGTTTGTTCAGTCAGGAATAGCAGCTTTCAGGTGTGGATTAACAATTACTGGGAAAAGACTGTCATTTTCCACAGTATAAAGGATGTACCGTAATCCTACTCATACACTTAAAGGTATATTCAGGTGACTCAGATGTCATACAACTACATGTATCTGCATGCACCATGTTACATGGTATTGCTCAAGCAAGGTTTTCAGGTGTACTCTACTTTGACTTAGGTTTGAACAGATCAAGTTAAACACAGAGGGACTTAAATGAGGTCAGAACAAAGTAATTTCATTCATCTGTCTACAGTAAACAATGATATCCAGACAATTTCTATTAGATCGCAGCTAAACATTAGATCCTTAACTTAAAGGGAATGTGTCATCAAAAATGACTTATTGTTTAACTCACGTTTTTATGTTAACCACATTTTTAAAGAATTTTTGGTTATATTTATTTTTAATTTTCTATATCACTTTCAGTATTTTTTTTAATACAGTTTTCACTTTGGCCACTAAGCCTAATAACAGTCTGACACTTCCTGTCCTATAGATAAAGATTCTCAGTAGTCTGCTCATTATTAACACAAGCAGGGTCAAACTGAAAGGAGACACCAGTGTGAATAGATAACACAGGATCCACCAATCACAAGAGGAGATAGTCACAGCTCTCAGCCCCTTCCTCCCTACAGAGTGATTTCTTCTTAGGTCACACAGCATGACAAGAAAACTGTCCTATTGAAGTCTATGGGACAGAAACAGTCTTATGGTTCCTATGTGCATGAAGCTGCTGTAAAGTATCTCTCTGACTGCTGTTAAAGCTGTGCAAACAAGGCCTAGTGGCCAAAGTGAAAACTGCAGGACTTAAGAATTATTAAAAAATATTGAAAGTGATATGAAAAATTAAAAATAAATATAACCAAAAATTAAAAAAAAATGTGTTTAACATAAAAACGTGAGTTAAACAATAATTAATTTTTGACACATTCCCTTTAAGAATGCATTTAGCAAGGTTATGCTCACTCTATGTAATTGGTTTGTGAATTAATGGCTATAAAGTCTATCTTTACTGTATGTAAAGCTGAAATCTATGTTAAAGTATGAAAATAGCAATGCAGTATTAATTGAAACATGACGGATGGTACATTATTCAAAATTAAAGGGAATGTGTCATCAAAAAATGACTTCTTGTTTAAGTCACGTTTTTATGTTAAACACATTTTTTAGGAATTTTTCTTTTTCATTTTCCATATCACTTTCAATATTTTATAAGTCCTGCAGTTTTCACTTTGGCCACTAGGCCTAATTGTCTGATACCTCCTGTTCTGTACACACAGATTTTCAGTAGTCTGCTTATTGTAAGTACAAGCAGGATTAAATTGAAAGGTGACACCAATGTGTATAGATAACAAAGGATCAACCAGTCACAATAGGATATAGTCACAGTTCACCCTCTCCCCCTCCCTGCACACTAGGTTCTTACCAGCTCACAGAGCATGACTAGAAAACTCTCCTATAGAAGTCAATGGGACTGAGTCAGTCTTAACGCTCCTATGTGCATGAAGCTGTATCAGACAAAAAATGGCCGAAATCTACCATTTTTTTTTCTGATGCAGGTTTTGTCACGTTTTACGCAAAAAACACATTCTGTTCTGGTTCTTTTGAAGTCGTCCATACAATTGTATTGTATGTGAAGACGCCAAGAGAACTGAAAGCGTATTATACAACATGTAGTATAATGCGCCAGCGCCGAGAGACGATCATAGAAAAGACGACCTGTGGAGACTACAGGTCGTTTTATTCTATTGTAGTCTATGGGGCTGCCTAAAGGATCGTATTTTCGGTGCTTTTATAATCCTAAAGGCGCCGAAAATACGATCATAATACTATGCCGTGGAGACATAGCCTAAAGTATCTGACTGCTGTTAAAGCAGTGCAGGCAAGAATGCTGTCCCCACAATCTGATTTGAGAAATCTTCAATCAGAAAATAAAAACGGCTAAAAAGAAAATAATATGGATCAGGGTCTTGATTTAATAAGCAGAAAAAAATTGGCATCAGGCTTGAGGAAAGAATATTTACATTGTATATCGAACATTAAAAAGTATTGTTAAATATCGAACAAGTATTGTTAAAGGGAAGTATTATAAGGAATAGTGCATAAAAGAACAGCTCTTATTGGCACAATAAAAGCTGAGCTGTGACTGTTGAGGGATTACACTGCCACCTAGTGGGCTGTGTAAGAAGGGTTCACATACTATATGTGTACTTGAGCACATATTTTATTCAGTTGTCCCTCAAGTTACTTTGGCCGCAAAATGCAATATTTTCACCATACACTGGTCTTTCCTGTGACATTGTATCTTGAAACCACACTCACCATACAATATTACAGACATTGCTGATCTATATAATACAGTACTATAGTGTTGTACTGTATTAGCCACAGAACGCAAAGAAATCAGACGATACCTTTTAGAGGCTGATTATATTTGACTTTAAGGCTATTTCTACACTGCATCGGACAAAAAACAGCCTGAAAGCGGACGTTTTTTCTCTTATGCAGGACCACAGCTTTTGTCACACTTTGTGCGAAAACCGCGGTCGCTTCTCGTTTTCCTGACGTCGCCGAGACAGCAAGAAAACGAGAAGCACCGGCGTATTATACATGTTGTATAATACGCCATACGCCACTGCCGAAAGACGGGCAGAGAAAAGACGTGCTGTGTAGACTGCAGCTCGTCTTTCCTAATGCCGTCTATGGGGCCGCACTAACGAAAAACGCAAAACGCAGAAGATACGATCGTTTTCCTGTGCAGTGTGGACATAGCCTAAGCTTTCAAGAGTATTAGCTCTCGTTGACAGACATGATGTTGTACAGGAAAAGGAACATTTACAGACTTTTATACACACTCGACAGTGGTCTTCAAAGATTTTTATAAACTTTAAAAATAACAGAATACAATATACACAGACAATACAAACCCAAATATTCCCCACAAGGATGAAAATACAGCGTGTTAGGTGCACTTGGAGAAACAAAACAGAACCACTCATATAACTCATACAAGTCCTGTTAACTGACAGCTATTTTGCTTTTGCAGGTAATCTATATCTCTCGTGCATGTGAACAGCACTGGGTTTAAGATGTGCACCACAGTATTCAATCTTTTTATGGCATTACTGGAAGAAGCATACCTATCAACATGCACCACTAAACCTATGATTTACGTTTGCTACATTAATGACATCATTTGGACTGCAGGTGAGAAGGCACTACTTAAACTCCAAGGCGACTTTAAAGGGGTTTTATCGTTACAAAGATGTCTCAGATTATGGGGACAGTAAAAATAAGCACTTTTGTAATTGGGTTGCAATACTTCAGTCACTTGGTTTAGCAGATATAAGCTTTTCTGTAAATCTGTGTTCTATTTCTGCTGTTGCTGGTCGGACACGCCCCCTGGATGTTTCCCGTCCCCCACTAGACACGCCCCCTGCACTGTGATTGGCTGTCTGACATTTCATTCAGCCTGTTGGGATATGCCCCTAGACAGGAAACGCCCCAGCCACGCCCCCTGCGCTGTGATTGGCTGCCTGCACACTCTGTGTTTACTCCCCTCTGAGCTGTTAAAATCGATAGTGAAACCAAGGTCTGCTGGCTCTATGTACATCTGGCAGCTCTAGGGTGAATGATCTGGGCAATTACTGGCTGTTTAAAGGGCTTTTGCCAAGAGGTTGATTCACTTCCTCACAGGTCCAGTCCTTAAGCTGCTACTTTGAAAAGAGGGCGTTCTGTTCCTCAGATCTAATGCAAGCCCCGCCTCCTTACGATGTCATCATCTGTAGTGTATAACATAAGGATTCAACACAGTGTTTGGACAAGCTGTATGTGTAGTGCGGTGCTTAGCTGATCCGCTCTTCAAGATAGAGGTTAGGAGTTCAAGCCCCATCAGTAGTTTTTTTTTTTAATTTTCTTTAATAAATTGTACACATATGTAAAGATATGAAAATATATGTATAGACATCTATAATTTTATTTATATACACACAAAGCTCCTCTATATAGTGTCCCATCCTCACAGTAATCACACCAAGCACTTCCAACATATGTGATACAATGCATATACTCTGGGGGATGAGACATGATATAGGGGAGCTATGTATGTGTATATATATCATTATAGAGATTGACATATATATTTTAGGTCTCTCTACATATGTGTAGAATTTAGGAGGGGAGGGGGGAAATACTCTGTGAGGGACTAGAACTCCAAACCCCTTCATTGTAAGAGCAAAGCTATATCATAGCACTACCAGCCCAAGTTAGTTATAGGTTGAGCAGGGTCTTCTCTCAAAGCTGATAGCTTCTCCTCCCATTATTTTCACTCACATGTCACTGACAGCAAGCAGAGATCTTTACTTGAAGCTGACATTAGTCCTTGTAGTTGAGTAAAGATCTCTGCCTGTTGTCAGTACAATTTGGGTGAACACCACTAGAACAGAAGTAAAAGCTGCTGGCTTTCAGTGTAATTTGTGTGTAAACTAAGAGATATAACAGGTGCTTGCTGGAGCTTGTGGAGCCTGAAGGCTGCAGACATAAGCATGCAGGAGGCTACAGAGCTGTTATATCCAGACAACCTTCTGCATCCCCTGCTTCATACAAAATGATGATGTCACAGCTTCAGTGAAGGGAGACACGCCTACTGGGAGGAGAGACACGCTTGCTAACAGGAGAGACACGCCCCTGGATTTCAAACTCAATCTGAGAGAATTAGCTGAAGAGCCCGAACAGTTCAAATGATAAAACTCCTTTAGTACATTTCATCCCATCATCAATCTTGAACTCCGCTATTCAGATAGTGAAATCCACTTTCTGGACACCACCATACACATTAAAAACCACCAGTTACTTACATCAATATACCACAAACCAACAGACAGAACTAATTACTTGTGAAATGACAGCTTCTACTCCCCAAACACACAAATCAATCTATTATACACAGTCAGGGTATACAATACAATTGTATGTGTTCAGACCAAGCAGACCTGAACAAGCACCTTCTGGATCTTGGGACTGAATTCCTCTAACTGGGCTACAAACCAAAAGTGACAGACAACCAAGTTAGCAAAGCATTAGCCATCAACAGGGACACTTTATTCACATACGAAAAGACTCAGGATGAAGCCCAAGTGCCCAAAAATCCACAGCTGGAGATTCTATAAAGGATTGCCAGGGAACTTTCCTTGCAGCAGCCACCTAACCTGTGACAAATCATTGTCCGGAGTGCCCTGAAGGTCCTTACAGAAAATGGGACCTCACCCTGCTGCAAAACAAGACATCCACACTACTGACAAGTGTACTCAGTGGCGTACTTGCAACCGGGCCCCGGAGCCGGGAGGGCCCAGAGGCCCCACTCGCCACAAAGCTACATCACTGGGTCAAACAGACCCGATGATGTAGCGACCGCATGGAATTATGCCAGTAGTGGCGTTTCAGAGCAGGCTGCATGATGATGTCACGCTGCCCGTTCCAGATTTAAAGAGAGGTGTTTGGCGAGGGAATGGAGTGAGTGTTATTTTTTTTCTCATTTTTAATAGGGCAGTCTGTAACCTACATTCCTACCTCCTGGGGTAAGGCCTCATATACACCTACCTACCGACTGGGGACCGTATGTAATTACCTACTGGGGACACTATGTATCTACCTACTTGAAGGGGCCCTATATACCTGCTTACTTACTGGAGGCTCTACAATACCACCTACCTACTGGGGGGCCCTTTATACCTACCTTTCTACTGTGGGGTTTATGTACCTACTTACCTACTGGGGGGCCATATATACCTACCTACTAGAGGGGTTGATGAGACGGTATTATTTGGTCCTTGTATACTGTTGTTATTGATATTATCGATCTTGGTCTACTGGTTTGATCACTAACATTATGATAGTATTAGTCACAATATGGTAGTTATATGTGGCGGTACTATTTGGTCTTTGTATACTGTTGTTATTGGTAATATTGGTCTTGGTATGCTGGTTTGCTCAGTAACATTATGGTGGTATTAGTCACTATAGTGGTGAAATGTTCTGACAATGTTGCCCTTATAAACTTAGTGATCTGCAGAATATACATAACATGTCAATTAAACTGTTTAGTATAAATTCCAACAAAAACAAAACCTAAAAAACAAAGGCATAATTGCAGATGTTTGCTGTTCAGCCAACCAGAATTATAATTATAATTATTTTTTTTTTTTGGAGGGGGGGAGGCAAATGGGAACCAGACACTTTGGCTGTATAACTTGTTTGTTTTTTCTTCCACCACTTGACCCCATTTGAAATGTTTTTTCTTTTATTTGAAAATCCCTTTAAATAAAAATCATTTTCTGTAGCACACTACACCTCAGACATCTTTTACACCAAGTAAGAAACCTGTTGTTGAAAAGTAGTGGTCCACGACCATTGCCTGGGAGACGGGGGACACAAGCTGAAGTTTTGCACCAGGGCCCAGGGATCTTTAGCTACGCCCCTGCGTGTACCTGTCTCATAGTCACAGCAGGTTCAGAGAATAGGGGTACATTTTCCTGCAGTTCTTCCAATGTGGTGCATTTGATTATATAGGTGCGTTCCCACGGCAAGTGCCAAATACCGGTCGGTTATGCGACCAGTATTTGCACGGTTTTGCAGCCGTCCCCACGGCCGCGGGGGGGGGGGGGGGGGTGGCTTTTCTCCGCGATGAGCGGAGAAAAGCCCTCCCCCTTCACATTGAGAAGCACATATTCCGTCCGGAAAACGGACAGAAGAATGTGCTTACACAATGTTTTGCGGGGACTGCTGCACGGGTTTTCCATAGAGCCCCGTTCTGTTAATTTTCGGCCATTTTTTCAGGTGGTCTGCATAACCGCAAACCGCCTGAAAAACCAGCCGAAAACCCGTGGAGTGGGGACATGCCCTATATGTGCAATGTTCCACCACAGGCCTCTATGAGGGGGAGGGCCGAGACTTAATCATCAATTTAATTTGCACCACTTTAATATTAATAACAGCAGGACAGATCTCCCCGTAGCTGCACATTTCTCCAGAAAAGACAATTCACTTGAATATTTGTGGGCTGTGGTTTTAATGGGACACTTCAAGACACAGAAGTAGAAGAGGGAATGGGAAAATCAGCTAATGCAAAAATTTCATACTTTGCAATATGGGCTCAATATCTGTGCTAGCTTCATGTTGTCCTATATATAAACTGGTCTGTACATGGGGTCACATATACCCACTTAACAGCAAACAGATAACAGCAAGAATTAATGATCCTTTTGTCACACCTGAAAAGTAACTTATTTTTTTACCTATTGCATATAACATGCCTTTCTCTGTTTATATTACATTCTGTTATTTTGTAAGTTTTTAACCCCTTAGCAACTTTTGATGACAGGCGGTGATGGCCATCTTTCTGCAGCGATGCTAAAAGATGTCCCTGCAGACAGAGAGTTTTTGCGTCTCCCAGGACTGTACTGTAGTTAGCAGCTCCAATCATCAAGCAATCTCTGTGAACGTCAGGGACCGGAGGAAGCTTTCGATCCCCAGCGTTTCACGCTTTCATTGCCGTGGTCTATGATCATGGCATAATCAAAGGGTATTCCCCTGCTCCATTGGGTCACTAGGAATCCCGGTGACTCTGTATATATATTCCTCGGGCTCCACTGTCAGCCCTGGGGACCTAAAGTAGCCCCCAGGGCTGTCTGTATAGAAAGCTTGTTCTCAGGGCACACTGTGCCCTGGCAGCAGCCTGTGTCATACTGACACAGAGCGTAATGTATTAGTATACTGTAGTATGCTAATACATTGCTAAGTGTAAAAATAAAAATATTTATCTCTTAATGTTATTAGAAAAAAGTTAAAGTTAAAAAATTGTAGAAAAAATAAATATTTAATAAAAATATTATCGTGCATACATTACACAAACCCCCCAGCACACACATATTAGATATCCACACGTTCATGCTAATCTGTAGAATTAAGCTAACAGGCTATTTAGTGTGAAATGTGAATGGTGTAAAAAATAACAATATAAATTCTGCAGTAATTTATATATTGACAGAGTATTTCCCCAAAAAAATAAAACTTCTCCCGCATAAAACAAGTGCTCATACAACTGCGTCATTGAAAAAAATTAAAAAGTTACGACTGTTGAGACGCAAGGAGGCAAAAACTAAAAAATGTAGCAGGTCATTAAAGCCTTTTCAGATCTGGTGCTTAAGGGGTTAAGATCCTTTGATGATTTCTGTCTAGTGTGTATAAAAGGCTGAATTTTTATGTTCTTGTAGTGTATTTGTAGTGTATTTCTTGTCTGACAAACAGAGCTAGTACTCACGAAAGCGTACCATTAGATTTTCTCACTTGCCCTCTAAAAGATATCGCCTGATTTCTTTATACACTTTTAATACGGATCTGTGAAAGATGCAGCCAATTATCATAAATATTTTACTCTGTATTAGTTAAGTACATGCAGTGATTGGCGGTTCAGTAGCGCCTCTCTACAGTATAGTGCTGTACTATATGCTCTGTACTCTTCTTTACATGTGCCAGGATGAGTGGCTCTTTAGGGCAGAGCAACCACATTTTCTTTTTTTCTGGTACATTGTATATAAAGTACATGATTCAAAGAAGCTCTTATCCTCAAAGTAGAAAGTGATATCCAGCTTTCAGAAGCTCATTCTGATTTTATTTGTAAGAACTTTCTCTATCTGCATTAGCTATCCACTTAATTTTCTTTAATCTTTAATTTTACAGTATGTTGGATGATGTTTTAGGAGTTTCAAAATGAAATAGCAGTTTTCCATAGAGTTATGGTTTCAACATACAGTGGTTGTCTCGGGACCAATTATTATTGTATGCTGAGGGACTACTGTAGTTATGTAATTTAGATTATGTCTTTATTTAGTCCTTGAGATTGTGGATGTGCATTCTTGGATCATGCCATGTTTGTATATAAACACATTTCAGGGGCTGAATTGTAATGCAAATATGGAACCTCTTTGACGCTTATTTTGGAAGCAACCTTTAAAGCCACAGGACAACAAATTTTGCTCCATCTTTATACTCCCTTTCTCCTTTTAAACTCATATTTCTTATAAGTATGAATATAGGAACACACAAATAAATGCATATCTTCTTACCAGAACCATTCCTGGGGCTACATTGTGCCGCTGAACTAGTAAAGGCTGTTTATGACCGGTGACCATGGTGCATGTGTTGATGTCGTACTTTAATAGACGGAAGGAGTCCACCCAGCTCTGTAACACAGATGCAATTAAAGACTACAAACTCAAAAACTTTTAAGTCACAGAAGCTGCGTTACCTGTTTGTAATCATAAGCATTTTAGTTGCAAAAGGAATTTTATTATTGAAAGTTATATACAAGAATAATAGGTAACACAATGTAAGCACCTCAAACTTGGGAGTAAAGTACAAGTAATAAACCATACAGGTGCAAAGAAAGTAATAATAATTGCAAGGAAAGTTTAAACGAACATTATCTCAGTGATATAATTTAAAATAAAAATTATGGTCACAAATGTTAATATCATAACTCCAACTAATGAGAAATCTAGAATACATCTGATCAGTCTGCACCTTAATAAGAGGGTACTATTAAAGCTTTTCAAAAACCCAGATTAGCTCCATAATCCAACCACAGTCCTTAAATACAATCTAATTTCTCTCTGCTATCCTTCCTGAGTTCAGAATGCTCTTTAGTAGTTGGGCCCTTCCCCTCATGTAGGGTATCTGTAAATAGGGCCTAGTTGTCTACATAGACTGGAATGCAGTGTCCTCTGCTCTCAAGCAATAACTACTTGCCAAGTCCCTACCAGATGGAAGGCCTTTTCAGTTAGGGACAGTACTGATTGAGTACAGGTTAGCTGGTCAAGAACCAAGTCCCGTAGTGCCTGACATATCCCTCTAAAGTGGTTGAAATTGTCAAGAAAGACCATGTCTTCTGGAGGTTTGGTAGGCTGCTTCTTAGCAGCGACAACCTCTAAAGGACTCCACAATATAGAGCTCAGCGGATTCCAGAAATATTGGCTTGCTCCAGAAGTGTACTCTTAACTGAAAAACGTTAGAGCCTATCTTGATGCACGCCTAAGACATGTCCTACAATTATGAATCTTCTATTCTTAGTTAACATTTTAGACTGTTTGACGTTCATGATAAACTGTTGCTTCCATCCTAACTGAATCACTTAGAAAATATGTGGAATCTTAACAGTCCCAGGCTCCACCACAGTGGGGAAAATAACTATTTGGTACACTGGCGATTTTGCAAGTTTCCGCACCTACAAAAAGTGGAGAGGTCTGTACTTTTTATCATAGGTATACTTCAGCTGTGAGAGACAGAATCTTAAAACAAAAAATCCAGAAAATCACATTGTGTGATTTTTAAATAATTAATTCACATTTTATTGAATGAAATACGTATTTGATACAATAGAAAAACAGAACTTTATATTTTGTACAGAAACTTTTGTTTGCAATAACAGAGGTCAGACGTTTCCTGTAGTTGTTGCACACACTACAGCAGGGATGTTGACCCACTCCTCCATACAGATCTTCTCCAGATCGTTCAAGTTTTGGGGCTGTTGCTGGCTTTCATTGAGTTTCAGCTCCCTCTAAAGATTTTCAACGGGTTCAGGTCTGGAGACTGGCTAAGCCTTGAAATGCTTCTTATGGAGGCACTCCTTAGTTGCCCTGGCTGTGTGTTTCTGGTTATTGTCATGCTGGAAGCCCCATCTGACCCATTTTCAGCTTTACTGAGGGAAGGAGGATGTTGGCAAATTTTTAAATACAGGGCCCCCACCCATCCTCCCATCAATACGGTGCAATTGTTTTCCCCATTTTGCAGAAAAGCACCCCCACAAAGTATGATGTTTCCCCCCTACTTCAGACAGTGTTTTTGGGGGTTGTATTTTTTTTTTTTTTTCCCTCAAACAGGCGGGGGAAAGATAAAAAAAATTTTCTATTTTGGGCTCTTTCCCCCATGCTGCCTCTGGATCTAAATGGTCAGGGCAAAACTTTCTAATGTGCCTGGACTGTGCTGGTGTGAGCGCGGGACCGGGGTGCCGCAGCTTTTTACCAGAAAGTTTAGTGTTTTACTAATGTAAACTTTGAGACGTGGGCCGAGCTGATTGATCTCCTGTGTAGTTCTTGGATGATTTTGACCTTTGCGAATCATTCTACCCACGGGTGGGATCTTTCTGGAGCCCTGGGCCAAAGAAAAATTTACAGTCACTTGTGTTCTTCTATTTTTTAAAATTGCGCCAAAGTTATTGCCTTTTTATCATGCTGTTGCTATTGTCCTTAGCCCCCTTCCAATCTTTTTAAGGGGTACAATTTTGTCTTGGTGTCTTTAGAAGTCTTTGGGCTTGGCCATGGTGAGGGTTGGGGTTTTGATTGTTTTGGAAGGAAAAAGTTCAAACAGGTCTTTTAATACAGTAATGAGTTTCAGAGTAGGAGGGCTTCTTAAAAAAAAAAAAACAAGTTGTGAGAGCCCGAATTCTTGGGGTTGGGAGGTGATCAAATATTTATTTCTGCAATAAAATACAATTAAATTTTTTAAACATCATACAATTGATTTTTGGATTTTTTTTAAAATTCGTCTGTCAAGTTTTAAGGTACCTTCGATTTTAAAATAGGGCCCTTTCCATTCTTTTTAGGTGGGGAAAAATTGCAAAATGCCCCGGGTTTACTCCCTGATCAAAAAACACTTAGGGGAGGGTTTGTTCACCATGAGCAGAAAAGGATGGGAGAGGAAAAACAAAAAAATCGAAATCTCCGGCGAAATATTCTCTTTCCACAATGTATATGGGCCAAACACGAGAAGTGAGGTTTCTTAAACAGGGGCCCTATTATAGTACAAGATTAGTACTCAAAAAAAATTTAGGGGGAGATTTCAATCGGTGGTTTCCAATCTTGAGGACAGGGCAGAAGATCGGCACCTTTACATTTCCCTTGACAAACCCCCCCCTTAGCTGAGTTCTTCGTACTTAAACATTTGGATCCCTGGGGTTTTTTTAACCCGAGGGTAGAGAGTAACATTTTTCTCGCACCCACACAACACTTTGGCGAGAAAGACTAATATTTGATGTCGAAAACAGGGTTGAAAGAGTGGATGAGAGGTGATTGAAGAGATTTTTCATTGGGATCTTTCCCCGTCTCGGTCACTTTGTCAGAAAAAATCCCAGAGGGTCCCACTAATTTGGGGGTTTCCTTCTTATCTAACCCAAAAACGAAGAGTTTTGTACCCCATTGAAGGCTTGTGGGAGGGGTATCAACATTATAAAGGGGGTCACTCGGATTTCCCCCGTTGTACGGGGCGCGGAAAAGTGTTATAAGAGGAAAAAAATTGTTCGCCCCCGGGTTTAAAAAATCCCTTAGAGAAAGTAGAATTATTTTAGCAATGAACTGGGATCGGGAGAAATCCCTTTTTATCTCATCCTTTAGGGAATAAAAACCAAAAGGTCCGGACCAAGGGGTATCTAGAAATGTTAAGAAGAGGGAATTCAGAAACTGACCAAAAAAAAAAAAAAAAAGGCTGCGGGTATTTAATATGGAAAAAAGCCGGGAAAGTTACTGGGAAATTTAGCCAAAGGGGCCCGCACCCCCCCCCTCCTTGCCAGCTTAAAGAGCAAGGGAACTTGAAGAAAGGAGAGGAAATGATTTGAAAAAATTTCAAATCATTTTTCAAAAAACTCTAATGGAAAAAACTTGATTGTCAATTTTCCAAAATTGTTAAATGGGCTCTCCCCCGGGGTTACTAGGGAAGAAGTAGATATCCTAGGTACCCCAATTACCGCCCCCGAAATCGAAACTGCCATCTCCAAACTGAAAAACAATAAAGCCCCTGGTCCAGATGGTTACACTGGTGAATTTTTTTCAACATTAAAAACACAAATAACTCCGACACTATTGCCAGTGTATAACTCTTATTTGACTGGATCTGCGATTCCATCAGACATGAACCCGGCATACATCAAAATCCTTCCCAAACCCGGGCAAGACCCCTCCATGGCGGCATCGTACCGACCCATATCCCTGATTAACGTGGACCTGAAACTGCTAGCAAAAATAATGGCAGATCGCTTGGCCCAATTTATTCCAAAACTCATTGGCGCACATCAGGTAGGCTTTGTCAAAGGTAGGTCGGCGGTAGCCAATATTAGGAAAGTGTTACTTGTACAGGACGAGGTTAAAAAACACCAAAAACTTCACCCCCTTTCGGCCTTGTTAACCATCGACACAGAAAAGGCTTTTGACAGTGTCGATTGGGGCTGGCTAGATAACGTACTAGACAAGATAGGACTCTCTGGCCCATTCCGCGTCATCCTTAAATCCCTATACCATGGCCCTAAAGCCAGGGTTTGTATCCCAGGCTTTATTTCCAAATCTTTTGACCTGGAACGAGGAACGAGACAGGGATGCCCCCTCTCTCCCTATCTCTTTAATTTAGCGATCGAGCCCTTAGCCAGATTCCTAACGACCTCCCCCATCTTTGAAGGCATAAAGGTGAAAACCCAAGAACTTAAGCTAGCACTTTTTGCGGACGACATTATTTTCTTCCTCGAACACCCAAAAAAGGGATCTCCCAAAACCCTTTCACTGAACCCCTATATTTTGAAAATTTTGCGGGGTTAGGTTTAAATGAAACCAAATCAGAGATTTTGGGAAATCTCTTTGAACACCAAACCTTTTTCGTTGTCACTCTCGACACCCAATTGCAAATTGCCCCCAACCTAAATTTAAAATACTTAGGAATCCTTTTTGGGAGTCGCCCCTTCCTTTTAAAATCTTAACTATCCCCCCACAAATACTGAAAATTTATTAGAGAATTGGAAAAGTGGGCAAATTGCCCCTTCTCTTTTGCCCGGGGACACTTAATCCCATATAAGTTTTCCCAAAACATTATCCCCCACTCCAAAAATCCTTTACTGCGAAGCACGTGATATTAAAATCCTTCAAAAGGCTTTACACAGTTTCTTTTTGGGCGCTTTTAAAAGGCCCAAAATCTCAATTAGAAACTCCAAATTCCAGAAGAATGGAGGAAATTTAACGGCCAGATCTCCAAAGGTAAAATTTTTGGCTGAACCTAAGACATTGTATAGACTGGATCCAGAAACCCTCAGTCTTTTAAAAGGAACGGGAGGCTTGTTTGCTTGGCCATGGAGCTTACCCCACTATACATACTAAGTTCTCCAGTAACCCGTTGATATCAATCCTTATCCTAAAGCGTGATCATAGCAACGTGGAAATCTGTCGCAAGTTTTCGACTACCGGGAATATTCGGTATTGCCCCTAGCAGGCACCCTGAGTTTCTAAGGTTAAAAAAAAAAAGCACCTCCTCCATTGGATACACTGGGGATTTGCCTGTAGGACAAAATTTTAGATCCTTTTTAACTCCCACTCTAATGGTTTATCTACTTCGTTTGTCCGATTTCCAACCACCCATTTCTTACTATGGGCGGGAATAAGCCCTTTTTAAAAAAAAGGGTATCAGGGTCAGAAGGGAAATTCCCTCAATTCCTTTGAGAGATCATTTGGTCCCCCATCCGCACCATTCTTTGCCACTCTTACGCAACACTTTAAACCAGACTCATAGACAGGAAGGGGCGGATTTTTTACTGATGGGACAGGTTTTTTTTTTGGACATAGTTTTTATCCCAAACCCTTCTAGACGGGTGGAATTAAATTTTGTAAAGCGTTATCAACGAAAAAAAGGAGAGAAACTCATTAGATTCATGCATATGCCATATATGGCTTTAAAAAATTCCCCCACATCCCAAAGCCCCCAATCGCAAAATAGCCGTTCCCCAAAAGCATCAGGTAAAGTCAGATTCGCTATGGAAAGGGGGCTCCGATTTCCCCAAACATTCTGGTTTTAAAACTTTCGAAGTGTCTGAAAACAGAAATGGGTATTTTTGCCCTCTTAAACCAAGGGGATTTCTTTCCCCTGATTTCACAGCTATTGGGGGACACCAACTTATTTCTACACCCCTTGGGGCAAAAGAAGCCTACTCAACCCAAAGGTTGGGAAACCTAAACCACCGGGGTTGGAGGGTTTGGATTAGGGGAAGCACTATCTCCAAATGGAGGTTAGGGAGGTGGAACTGGCCAAGGAGACTCGGAGAAGCTTCTTCACCCCCTGGCTCCATTTAAGTCCATTTCCTAATGCAGAAGAGATTAAATTCCGGGTTTCACCCCTTTTCCGCTTTTTATTTAAGTGGTACCTGGAAGGCGGTTTTACAGGAAAAACACGGGAAAAATTTCGGTTGGAGGGCTGCGCTTTTTAAATCTTGACCACAATTATTCTGTAAACGGGAGCGCGGGTATCCCTTCACAGGGTAGAGTTTAAATTTTCAAGCTAAGTACTTGATTGGATATTTAAACCCTTTATCTCTTTTTGGGGGGGGGGATCGTTTTAGGGTTTTATGGTGTTTTGTTTTATTTTGATGTATTACAATACCTATCTTTATTCTTGAACACATGTTTTTTTTGCTCCCTTATGGTTTTTAAAAATAAGCCGGGCCCTTTTGAAAAACCCGCGGGGCCCCTTGCTATTTTCTTTTATTGTATTGAAAATTCTTAATAAACACAGTTATAAAAAAAAAAAATCGCCGGTGTATCAAATAGTTAATTTCCCCACTGTATTTAGGATTATTTGCCGTTTTTAGGAAAATTTTGAGTGAAAATTATATTGTGAACAGATATGTAGATGTAAAGTCATTGATAGAAATCTATTATTTCCATTTTAATTTTAAGCAGACTGAATAAGGTATAATTTAAAAATGTATAGAATTGGTAATCTGGAGACATACTATTTTTTTGAGTCCTTACCAAGCAATGTAAATAAAAAGGGGGCTTTAACGTTTTATTTTTAAAATTTAATGAAGATGGGGGCTGTGAAGTTACACGGTGTGGTCAATAATGGGGGTTTCAAAAAAAACCATTTTCTTTAGGGTCTTTTCCCTGAATGCGGGAATACTTCTAAAATCGGTTCTTTTTTTTTCATACAGCGGGTTTTCTAGCAGACCCTTTTTGGGTCTTTTTGTCAACCCCAGGGTTTGAGAAACACAAATTACAATGATCTGCTCCAAAGATAAGGTCTTATTATATATCAGATCGTCAAACTCCGGGGCGCCCACATGGGGGAATATGGTGAAAAATTACCCCTACATATATCCCTCTCTTCCCCAGAAAACCCTTTCTGAAAGACGCCCGGGGAACAGGAATATTGCGAGGGATCCCCCAAAGTTTTGGGTCCTTTTCAAAAAAAAACCCAGGGGGACCTGAAAGGCTAGCATGAGTCCTATAGGAATATTAAAACAGTACAAAGAAAATTTCAGATGTCATAAAATAAAATAAAATAAAAATTTGGCTGAGGGTATGTTCAAATTTTTTTCACGTTTTTTTCCCAAGGGGATCCTGAGTCGGGAATTTTAGTAAAAAAAATGGGGAATCTGCACATTTTAAAATTAAAAGCTTTTGTTTTTTTTTTCCTCTATTTTTTAAATGTCCCTTTTTTTCATGAAAAGATTCGGGCACCCGGGAAGCTTACACGCAAAATTTAGCCCCATTAAAATGGGCTAATAAAGGCCCAAAAACACAAATAAAATTTTTAGGGCCCAAAAATCCCATGGAAATCCCCTTTGGGCCCTCTGCTTTTGGGGTGGGTTTCCACAAGGGTTTTTTTAAACAGAAAAATTATTATGTGAAAAACCCTACTAGGGGCAAAATTAAAAATTTTGAAAAGTTTTGTAATACAAGAAACATCTGCAATTATGCTTACATGGAACCTGTCACATTGACATGTTTTTAAACCCCCTTTAAAAGGGACCATTTTTTTTTGTTTTTGGGTCCATTTGTTTTTTAATCCCCCCTTCCAAGTCCCAAAAACAAAATTAACTTTTAATCTACATATAATATGGGGCAAATTTTTATTTTTTTGAGGTTTAAGATTAACTTTCTAATGGTGTCATTGGCTGTACCATAGAATAAACTGGGAAACTGAAAAGAAAATCCAACTGGGGGCGAATATGAAAATGTTTTACTTGCGCCACGTTTGCTGGGGGGGGGGGGGGGGAATGTTTTTGGTTTTCACTTTTTTGGTGTTTTTTTTTTTGTATTCTGCAGGTTGAAACCATCCCAGCAATACCAAATTTGTCAGACCTTTGTTGTGTTTCAGTATTGCGCTGCAGTGTAATTTTCTGCGACCAATACATTTTTTGCTCTTCCACCTATGGAGTGATGGTGCATTTTCTGTGGTCTGATGTTTACTTTTTCTTGGTATGGTTTTGGGACGCATGCAATTTTTTGATCACTTTTTATTCCAATTTCTGTGGGACCCGAAATGACAAAAAACCCGTTTTTTTTGTAAAGGGGGAAATTTTTTTTTTTTGCGGTTTTTTTCCTTTACAGGATAAATTATAAAGTTTTTAAATAGATCTGACTTTTACGGAGGCGGTGATACCAGTTATGTGTAACTTTTTAGTTTTTTTTTATTTGTAAAATTAAAAAAGTGGGGTAATTTGAACTTTTTATTTTTTATGTTTTTCATGTTTTTTTTTTACTTATACATTTAGGGTGACATATAAGAATGGGGCTATGCCAGTTATCTAGCGCAAACAACTTTTAGTAGACCTGTTCTATAGATGTTTTGAAAGTGCTTTCCCAAAACTTTGGTGCGAAAAAGGGGGCCCACTGGAGCGACACTTTTTAGTGCGCTAAAGTTTAGGGGCGTTCTGGGGGAGTGTGGCACCACATTCTTAGAGGTAAAGAATAAAAATTCCACAGAAAGGGTTTTGGATTTATGTCATTAATTCTGAAAAATTCTTTATAGGGGGAATATGTTATATTTAAAAAGTTAGTTAAGAGGCTTATTTCCATACAAAAAATTATTAATCATATATTTAAACATAGGGGTAAAAGGGAAAAGGGGGTTTGCCCATGTGGGGAACGTTTGGGCTGTTGAACTCCTTTCTCGTCGGTTCACCTTATGGTAAAATATGAGGAACAGGGATTTTTGGGGAACATAGGGGGTTTTTGGGGGGAAAAGAAGCAAAATTTTTCGCGGGGAAACCCGCTGGAGGGTAAATATGTTTGAAGGAATTAAAAACAGGAATGGGCGCTGGCTCAGGACTGCAAGTCTCCGCACACCGGCCGCCGCCAGCGCCCATTCCTGTTTTCAATTTTCCTCAAGCATATCTATTCCTCCAGCGGTTCCACTGTGAAAATTTGGCTTTTTTTCCACAAACACCATATGTTCCATACATCCCTTTTCTCTCATATTGTACCATAAGGTGATTCCCGGGTGAGAAAAAGGGGTGTGCAAAAAGCCCAAACGTTCCTCCCTGGTACCATTTCCCTTCAGCCTATGTTTTAAATTTTTTGATTAATAATTTTTTGTATGGAATTAAGGGGTTCTGTAAACTATACTTTTGTAAATTTTAAAAAATATTACCTATAAAAAAAATTTTGAATTAATGGCTTTTAAAACCAAAAAAAGTTTCTGTGGGAATTTTTATTCTTTTTGATTTTTGAGTTGGGAAAATACTCTTTCCACTTTGCCCCCCATCCATATTATTCAAGTGACGTTTTTCTTTATAAACATTCTTAAAAGGTGAATATTTTTGATTCTTTGACGACAAAATTTTATGCGTGGAAAAAGTTAGAACAGCCAAAACCTGTCCCTAAATGTTTTTAAAAATAATTTTGTAGGTTAAAAAGCCCCCTTTAAAGGAGTCCCAACAGTATTTTCTCTACTTTTTTACTCTGAAATTCACCTCCAAATCATTTAATTAAACCCTCCTCCAAATCACAGAGCTCTCCCTGTATTAACCCCGCTCTCCCAAAAAGGGCGCTTTTGGGCCAAACTGACAAGTTCCCCTTTAAAAAATTTTTGGTTCCGTGTGGATTGGGGGTTTCCCAGGGCCCCCAGGTGGAGTTGATTCTAGGGGCACACCAGCTGAGCTGTTTCTGGGCCCATGGTGGAGTTTATTTTAGGGGCCCCCCCCCACAGCTACAAAAAATTTACTGTACATGCCTCATTGCTCTGCCCCTTTCCTCCCCTTTCTATGCTTTTTTACCCCTTCTGATGTAGCTAAAAAAAAACTTCCCGGTTTAGGCCCCTGCCCGAAAGGCCCCCCGGGGGGTTTTTCCCCCATTCCCCCGTGGGCCGTCCCAGCCTGGGTTTTACTTACAATACACATATAACAGCATTTCAAAACCCTTTTACTTTCATTTTCAGCATTTAAAAAATTTTTAAATTATTCTTTTTGCATGCAAAAAAATTTTTTTACTTTCCCTTTTTTCAGCATGCAAATCTTTATTTCAAGAAATTTTTTTACAACATGCTATTCTTTTGGAAACACAATTACTACATAGTAAGTTTAGTTCCTTACCCATCTTTAACACTTAATCCATTTACATTTTTACTTGAGTTTTGATCAGCAGCAGTTTGCTCTCTCTTCATGCTTGAAAAAGATGAAGGTCTAAAACATCAAACATGAAGATACACAACTAAATAAAATGCAATACAGAATGAGATATTATTTAATTTGGTTTGTGGTAGCAACTCCAATAGCTACCAATGAGACACTGTTTTTATGTGCCCCAGCCATGGAAAAAAAAACCCCTTTCCTAAATCTAGCCCCAAAAGGTTTGGGTTTTACCCCAGCACTTTGTTTTTTGAAAAATGCCCCTGCAGTTTTTTTTTTGCTAAAGTAGGGGTTTCATGAAAGGGAAATGGGAAAAAATTTAAAAGGGAAAAACTTAGGCCATGTCCCCCAATGCCCATGATTTTTGGGTCGTTATCCCGGGGGCTTTTCGTTTTTTAAAAGCGCGGAGATTCGATCCCTAGTGTGGTGCCATAGGGCGGCAATAGAAAAAGGGCGAGTTGCTGGGCTACACAAGGGCCCGTCTTTTCTTGCCCCTTTTTTTCGGCCCCGCGGGCGTATTTTAAAAAATGTCTTTTTGAAGGGCTTCCCCTTTCGATTTCTTTTGTATGGGGGGGTCGGGGGAAAAAAGGAAAAAAGCGGCTGGGCTTTTGCACAAAGCGTGGAAAAAAACCGCTTGGGGGCCCCTTTATTTAGGAAAGAACGGGGCCCCTTTAAGGGGCCCCTTTTTTTCTGATGCAGTGTAGACATAGCCTTACACTGTATTTCTCTTTCTGCAGTATCCACTTCAGGCTTATAGTTATAAGTGGGAAACCCCCCTTTTGTCAAAAAACAACAAACAATTTAAAAGGGCTACGGAAAAAGAAACTTGCAAAATTCCCCTACCCAGAGAAAGAAGGGTTTTTTTTAAAAAAAAATTTCCCAAAAATGTCCAAAAGTGAAAAAAAAAAAATAATTTTGTAATTCAAAAAAATTATGTTTAAGAATGGGAGAAATTTTGTATAACAGTTTGCTTCCATTTACTTAGGTGGCTCTGAGCTTCAATACCAGACACCAAAATTTTGGCCCCTTTTTTTTGGGAAATAAACCCTTTTTATGATCCCGGACAAGCCCTTTGAAAATCTTAAAGGGCTGAATTTGTGAAAACAGTGTGGCAGATTTACAAATTTCTAAAAAAAAGGGTAGTTTTAAACTTGGGGAAATCTATAGATGTGGCAAATTTATCAATGGATGATGAATCTGGCAGATACTTTCACATCTCTGTCTAACCTTACATCATTATTAGTTAGCTAAGTTCAAAATATTAAATTTCCCGCCAAAAATTTTTGGGAAAATGTTTAGGGGCTGGTTCCATCCCGGAAAAAAAGACCCCATTTCTGTGACGGCATACCCCTTTAGTGGTGAGGTCACGCCATTACGTTTTGGGAAATGTCACAGAGGGTTTAAAAAAATGTTTAAAACACAAAAAATGGGTTGGGAAATATGTGCCCCCAGTATTTTGACCAAAGGGTGGGAAACTATGTACAGGAAATGCGCCAGTTTTTTCTTGTTCCTTTTTAGCTCAAAAATGGCACAGCCCTTTTTGCGTCGGTTAAAGGGAGGCGCACTCCTAAATTTGGGGCCAAAATTATAAAAACCCTTGCGGGGGCACTTTGTAATGCGCCTAAGATGCGGGCCTTCCGGAGGCGTGCCATACTACAACCGTATGATTCTACGCATTTATGACTCTAGGATGGCAAAACTGGGCACATTACTGCTGGAACAGGCAGACCAAGTTAAAAGTGGTTGAGCCTGAATTGTCTCTTTGTAGCTAGAAAGTGCTAAATCTATGACCCGCAGTAGAACAGGTCCATATTTTCAGGTGGACTCTTCGCTACTAATGCGCACAATAAAATTGGCGCCTGGGCAACAAAATTAATACATCACCAAAAAAAAAGGCAAAATTTGCATCAAGATCCTTGGGTTTCTGCCACCTAATACACTGTCTGTTTTTACTTTGGAAAAATACACTGTGTGAACATATCTTTAATGAGGCATCTATACCAAACTTTTTTCATCATTTTAGTTCTTAATTACATTAAAAATGTTTCCATACCTAGGTGAAGCAGAGCTTAATGATGTCTCCCATCTCATATTATGAGGATGTGCAGGTGCAGATAGGAAGCGGCCATGCAGAAGAGCACTTTCTTTCTGAGTGCGCTATCTATATCTGTTTGTGTGACAGGCAGGGACTTTAGAACAGGTGATGTAACTGGAAATGAAGCAGCGGACTGGACTTTCCTTTTTCTAGACATTTTCGGAGGTGCCTCAGACATCTTCTGTATATGCGGAGAATCAATACCTACAAAATCACATTGACTATCAACTTAACTAACAATACGACTGCAAACCAAGTGCATACTGCATTAATATCCTATTAAAGCCATTAGAGTGTGTGACGTCATGCTCACTCTCTTCTCCCACTGCATCCCGTCTGGAAAACTATAATGTGCTGGCACATAGAGACATATCTGTAAAGGCCAATATATTATGCCTTGCACAGTGAATACTATACAGCAAGGCCTTGTGTTTTCCGGCACGTGGCCCCCCACAATCTCTCTGACTCTGCACAGCCGTTTTACCACGGCCGCGCGGAGTTAGTCAGCAGTTGAACACTCGGTGCAGCTGCCCTTACAGTGAGGAGGCAGGAGGGATTGTTTCCCTCCTACCTTCTCCCTTTGTATGTACAACGCTCGGTGAGCGCTGTACATAGATACGGCGTCGCAGTGGGCGAGACGCACCGCTTTCCTCACGCCCCCTGCGACGGTAGGTCTCCTCGATCGTCAGGCTCTACCAGCCCAGGAGATCCCTGGGAGCTGCGTGACGGTGTATACCGTACACCAGCTCCCGGACCTGCCCGCGCTGCATGGACCATGAGGAGGTGAGTACCTTTTTTTATTTTATATTCATTAGCTGCAAGGGGCATCTACCTGACTACTTGGGGGCTATATGGGACATCTACCTGGCTCCTGGGGGGCTATATGGGGCATCTACCTGGCTACTAGGGGGCAATATGGGGCATCTACCAGGCTACAGGGGACTATATGGGGCATCTATTTGGCTACATTGGGCTAGATGGGGCATCTGTCTGGCTACCGGGGGCTATGTGGGGCATCTGTCTGGCTACAGGGGGCATCTGTCTGGCTACAGGGGGCTATATGGGGCATCTACCTGGCTACAGGGGGCTATGTGGGGCATCTCCCTTGCAAGCGGGGGCTATGTGGGGCATCTCCCTTGCAAGCGGGGGCTATGTGGGGCATCTCCCTGGCTACAGGCGGCTATGTGGGGCATCTCCTTGCGACCGGGGGGGCTAGGTGGGGCATCTCGCTGGCTATAGAAGACATATTACCTGGCTACAGGGGGCATATAACCTGGCTACATGGGGCAACTACCTGGCTGCAGGAGGCATATTACTACCTGGCTACAGGGGGCACATTACTACCTAGCTACAGGGGGAAAAATACCCACATAGGCAGATATAACTGTCATCTACAGGGGGCTTTATACCCACTTATCTACCTACAAGGGTCATATGTACCTATCTACCTATGGGGGGGGGGGCAATATATTCTTCAAAGGGCTAATTATAACAGCAATACTGTACAAATGTAACAGTTAAGGAGAAGTTGTATTTACACTGTCCTAAAATTATGTCGGCCCTTTAAGATACGCTGTGAGGCTGATGTGGCCCCCCCGGTGAAAACGAGTTTAACACCCCTGCTATACAGGATTTAGGCAGAGGAAATCCTCTCACACACAGATTTTTTTCATAAAAAAGAGTTCAAGACCTGGAAAAGAAAAATTATAATAACAGCCTGAAATATAATGAAATATACAGAAGTATATTTCTTTTCTGGTGTCAGAAGTGAACTTATCACATTGTAAGCAGAGCTGATAAAGGGAGATGGCAAGGTAGACAGGACCAAAGGGGTGTGGCTCCAATGAGTGCCCTGAAATAGGCAAACCCATTTCATCACCTGATATCCTGGACTCAACATAGAGATGTTTCTTTTACGTCAAGACTCACAGGACTACTGAGCATCCTATTATTAAATATCTGATATAGAACTGCAGCCCACAGAAAATGTGATAAAATGTCTAACTTTGGGAAAGATATTACTTAGAATTTTTTTTTTTACCATTGAAGAACCCTTTTAAAGGTGTTGAATAAGAATAGGACAACAAACATACCTGAAGCCAAGTGATAATGTTCCATCCAGTCATCAACAATATTTCTGATTTTTCTATGAAGTTTCCTGAGCTCAACAGCTGCATTGAAGTCATTTGAAGGACTAATATGATCCTCCGGAATTACAAGTGTCTTTGCCAGCTCTGATAAAATTGTCTTATTTAGAAAATGAATAAATATTTGATTATTCATTATTACCTCTTAAGTTCACATTTCCTCTAGAAATTACATATCTTATGAACCTGAGATACATGGGTATTAAGCCAGGGTTAAGGTGCCCCTGCACAATTTAATAGCTGTTGACCAAAGACTCATCATTCTTTTTGACTCCACCATACTCATGGACACTTGGCTCAGCTGAGCATACATATGTTCTTGATTAGAAGACAGAGATAAACTGTTCCAATGTATCTCTGACAGTAGCTTATGTCTTTAGAGAAAGAAGTATAGGGCATGTTGAAATCCAACATGAACAATCCTTCTTTCCTCTAATACATGCCATCAGGGGAGAGTTGGCACCCCCCATGTGGATTAAATAATCAGCTTGTCCTGTCAAAATTGTCAAGTTTGGCAAACTTTGCTTTAATATAGACACCTTTACATAGTAATGTAAAGGAATAGTTTGTTTCATTATTATTTTATAGCGTTGCCTGACTAGTATGTAAGAGGGATACATAATAATGCACTCATTAAAACTTTGCACCAATTCAATTATACAGAAATAAATCTTGGGACATACAAGAAAAATGGCTACCATAATTTAGGTAAAAGGTTACATCCATTGACTTACATAAAGGACAAAATTTAATGAATACAATTTATACTAATTAAGCAATGTTAAGCTCCTGGGCCAGAATATGAAATCTGTAGCATGCTCTTCACTACATACTCGTCCCTTAGCCCTTAAAGGGGTTGTCTCACTACATTGATTCATCTTACCTCAGTCCCGTTTCCTTGGTTTCATTCAGGGGCGTGTTTACTGGCTTCTACTAGGCTGCAATAGAAGCCAGGTCTGTAGCTATAGCAACCAGTGCTGGCAACCTATCGTGAGAGATTGAACAGATCTGTAGCTATAGCGACCTGAGGAGCTGATGCAGCCCATACAAGAGGAGATATCTCAGAATAGGTAGGACACTGTTAATGGACACATATTGCAAAGGGACTTGTTTTTGCAAGATCGTTAACATAAAAAGTAATCCTTGTAGTGAGACAACCCCTTTAAGCTATCTCAGGAACCAAGATCTTGATGTGGCTGATTCCACTACACTCACATTGCTAAATTTCTGTACACAAGAGAAAGGTTCAACACTTTAAAGGACTTCCTGGGTTAAATACCCTTGTATACTTGGGTATAAAGGTCATAACTTGACTGAGCTTCACCATCAGCATCCATCTGACATAAAAGCCTGACCAGCTTTTAAATGCCCTAAACAAGAAATGTAAAATAGTATCATGAATAATTTGATTTCTTGCTAAATTATTTTTTGACATATCAATCATGAAGAAGAAAATTCTTCCATGGCACTCACCATAAATATCACAACTTTATTCAGGCTTTGTATGCAGATAACAACTGAAACAACTGATGGCGTTTTGTGTTTTCTTCATTACCTGTAATTACCTGTATACCAAATTGGAATAAAGTTGCAATATTTATGATAAGAATTTTCTTCTTATATGGTTGATTCTAAGAAATGCTGCCTTTGACCACTGTGCATCACCAGGGCAAATAGCTGAACTCGACATCACACTTCAGTAAGTAGTGCCGGTATATTTTCTTGTTTATATACATAGGACTATTTAAAAAAAAAATATATTGGTAGAAAGTTCTGATCAAAAACCAGAAAGCAGTCTGGAAAAGGTTCTTGGAGTTGAGCTTTCACATGTAGCATATTTAATGACGATGTCTTGCTCTATATGACAACAATTCAATTAACAACATTGCATACATCAATAATGTATTGCACAAGAACACGGAGATGGTAATAGGATCTGCAGTCAAAAATGACACATGACTTTCTAGCAAAAGGTGACACAAGGGTAACTATTGATGTTCTCTACCACACACATATTTCAGAATTCAGTTATTGATGTGATGTAGCGTAATGTGTTGTCTCTGTTTAGTAATCTAGGGGGGTGTTCACACTGTGTCTTTTGGATTGTATTTTTGTGCGTATTTTGGGCGTAATTTGGCCGAAATATGTGCCGAAGTACGCCCCAAACACTGTTCAATACAACTGTCATAGACCTTAATGTAAAATACGCAGTGTCAATCACATGCCACGTATTTTACGCCGTAATTTAGCGTCAATTCTTTGCAGTGTAAAACAGTAAACTATAGGAGGCAGCTATCATCTGGCCAATTGAGCGGCATATTCACATTAAAATTACACACTTGCAAGCTCATAATTTCAACAGCTGAACCAACACGTATTGCGGCATGTATCTGTGCGCACCACAATATGCCATGTGAACCCTGCCTAACAACCCCTACTATTCTTCTATTCCTGCATAATGTAAGAATTAAAATATGTTAAAAATTTTTTGGGGTTTTTTGTCCAAAGGTATCTGGACTGATTGGGAATACTGGCTGGCTGGAGACTAGACCTCTTAATTCAGTGAAGGGGTTTGTTTTACTCTGGAGCTGAAGGCTGCTATGCAACGTGACAGAGGCTGCTCTGGGCCCCCTAAATTAACATAGTCTAAGGCAGGGACTAGACCTGTGGCCACTGGCGTCCACAGCATCATAGCTACTGAGGCACCCTTGGGACAGCAGAAAGTTCTTTTTACCCCTTAGATAGCGGTCACAGTATGTAAGACATTTGACAGGGAGAGGTCTCCCACTGTCCTCCATCGGCACACACCACTGTGCGACGGCAGGGTGCTGATGGTCTGTATACGACATAAGCCTGTCGGTTCTCTGAATGTTTATCACGCAAAAAATAAAAAAGTACACATATCTGGCATTGCTGCATTTGCAACAACCTGGACAAAATTTCTGTATTGTATTTAATTTATAAGGAATCGGACCCATAGAGTAAAAACATTTTTCTATGTGCATCCCACTTATCTGGGATAAGACTTCCGTTCTAGGAGTTAGTCATACCAATGTATCCCCAATAGTTAAGATCCTTATTTACTGTCAGATTGTTAGTAATTAGTCAGTGTATGAGAGCTGAGTATTTTATCATGCATGGAGCAGGGTTACAGAGGAATGGTTGTTATTTGTTATAATTATTCTTAGTAGGTTTCCTGTATTAATACTGTTCTAGGAAAATGTGACAGTGTTTCCAATGGTAACCAATCAAATTCTAACTTTTATTTTTCCAGTGCCGGCTACATAGTGAAAGATGTTATCTGACTGGTTGATAAGTGTAAAATTAACACTTTCTTAGAACAGTTTTATATGCATGAGGCCTTTTGTCTTATTGCACGATGATAACTGATCACAAATAGTAGGTGCAGAGCAATCCTCTTTGTCTAAGCCTAAGCTAGAATTAACCATTATCTGCCATAAGGGTGTTGATGTTATTACTTTATTACTTTATATTAAGAAAAAAAATAACAGAATTACACTTAAAAATGATGGTGAATGTGTAAAGTCATACAAAGTAGTGTGAGAGTTCTCAGGAAGTTTCTCCATATTTGTCAGCCATCAATGGTCTGCAGGCTGATATCTCTGAACAAATGTGCTGACATAATTTTACTCAACAGCTAGTCAGACAAATAAAAATAATGTCAATGCACTGAATTGGAAGACTGTGTCTGCTTAAGTAATCGCCATTTTGCTTACAGTTTTCTTTGGACTCCTTTTTGCCTCTTTGTCCTTCGCTTTCTTTTTGTTTGCTCTGGTCATTTCTCTTGCAGTCCTTGAAGAAAAATTCTCACTTGTCATAAGCTGGCCCTGTAACAAAGAGAGTAATATGTATTATTCTAGGCAATGTGCCCAAATGATAACGAGCCCCTACTGTATTAACATAAGCTTACCAAGTCTTCAGTTGGTGGGAGGGAGACATCCATGATGGGTGAGAGAGATAAACGTACGGTCTCATGCTGCCATCTGAACATTAAGCTAATAGCATACTGGCCAGCAATCTTAACAGAGATGTATTCATTAACCTAGATAAGAATGCAATGGTACTTGCATGAGGAGCAGAAAAATAAAGAAAAATACGTATAATAGAAATGTCTTAGTATATTTTGCAGAGACTATATTTCAATATGCTATGTGGACTGCAGGCCAATCAAAGAGAAGAAACAACTGATTTGGCCTTGTGTCCTGTCTTACATAGAAAACTCGATGGTTAAGTATCTTGTTTGATAGCATTTATAATTGGATTCACCATATAGGATGCCAAGTCTATGGATTTTACAGCGGTTGCACATATTGGACAATGCATGTGTATTAGAAAAAAAACCTACAATATCTTTTAATTCCAGGGTGTTCCCCTCCCTTTCTCCCCCTGCTGATATTTTTGAGGGTAAAAGGTAGTAAGTGTTTAATTCCCATGTACAGGAACTGAAGTATAATAGGCCCTCTAGAGTGATGCAGCCACTTTCTGGGTTGGCTTATAGGGTCCTCAGAGGGGAGGAAAGACCCTTGTATTAACTCAGATTTCCCATAATGGTGTTTTTCCTCCATAGAAATTTATCACCATTATATCAATTGCGTTTTATGGCTTAATCAAAGAGTATCTGCTTATTTTAAGGTATCAGTTACATAATCATTCAAATGGACATATTACCGACACTGTAAAATGATTAGTCAGTTTGCTTTTTTTGGGGCCAGTCATATTCCTTTATGTTCCTGATCCTTTATTAGTAAATACTTCCCCAACTTGATTGTACTAATGAAAATAGCCGTGCACTCAGCTATCTTAATTGGTCCCATAGACTTTGAATAGAGTACGCAGCGTACCTCTTCAGCCACTACTTCCTCATTACACAGGCACAGTGAGCCAGGACAGGGACGGCTGAAACCCCATTTTACCAATTGGTGCGGGTCCCAACAATCAGACATTTATCACCTATTGTGTGGATAGGTAATAAATATATGTGGTGGGAAAACCCTCTTAAACAGACAACCCATTTACTTGGGAAAGAACTTTGAGCCATCAAATATCATTCCTATTAATAATAGCATATATCTTAGACACATGTGCAAATAAATTCCTGTTGAACAGGAGGAGGTTTGTAGCTGCAAACAGGAGCTATTACTGATAGGCCTAATACTGACTCAGAATCAAAGAAAAGAAGATGTAATACAAAAAGTGGTAAAGATTAAAATAAAAAAATTATAATCTATGGTTAGAACGGAATTCAAAGGCTCCATTATATACATTGCATGATAAGGCTTCATCAGGGCTGCCATCAGTCATCTATTAACCGTTTCAGAGCCCCATTCAGCCAAATCAAATGGGCCCCAAACCATTACTAGTTCCTAATTTATAACATATCAGTGGTCCCCTTTTTGATCAGGGCCCCTGACAGGAGTACTGCCCATACTGCCCTATTGGCACCCCTGGGTTTCATCAAGGATCAGTTACTTAGTATAAGGTATCAGTTACATCACCGTTTAATAGACTTATTACCTGCACAGTAAAGGTATCAGGCAGTTTGCCTTTTTTTGGCCAGTCCCATTCCTTTATTGTTTCTCCTTCTTTATTACTTAATACTCCCCCAACTTGGTTGTACTGGAGCAGGAAAACATTGCTACAAAATATTAAAAGTGACATATAAATACATAAAAAATAAATCTCCAACAAGCTGGTGTGGTCATATTAGATGTAAATGTTACAAAAGCTCAAAAAGTTGGGTATGAAAATGATTTCTACGTTCCACATCTGTAGGACTGTAGATTAGGCCATAGATGGCTGCATCATTGTATATTGAAATACACTATGTGCTATATGTGAAACTAGGACATAAAAAACTCAAGGTATTAATTCACTAATAAAACATATCACCTCACACATATATACATTCTAATATATTAAAGTACTAACCTCTCAGGAGAACAAATGGTGCCATATCCAAATGGAGTGAATGTGCCCAGCATGCTCAGCTCAGTGGAAAATATATTAGTATAAAAACCTCCACATGGCAAGCCAGAGTGACTCTGACACACAGCCAGATGTCCAGAAGGATAAATAGATAGTGGTTAAGGAAAGACCTCATATTTCAAAAAATTTAATATGATCACAATACATGCTGTATGTTTCATGATGATTAAACAATGAAAAAGTTCAATAAGGCTCATAAAGCTGGGCATCACAAATTATTGCCACCTGTAATCAAAGTCCCGTAATAACTGGACAAATCCCAAACCCCGACATATCTTTAAATAGGGGTTTATGTGCTATCAAAACTTTTGCACATTTTATCACTTAAAAATTGAAAATTATTTTAAATTCCCTTTTTGATTTTTATTTTTTTTAACAAACTACCCATTGCTACAAATTTTATTTGTTTAATAAACCTCAAACAAATAAGGCAATTTTCCCCACGGGTTTAAAAAAAGGGGACAAATTTTCGGGCCCGTAATTCCCGGGGGGTACTGCGCAAAAAACGGCTGGAATATGTCCCAGCCCATTACGGTAATCCACAGTTCCATAGGAACTAGGATTACCCCCCCCCCCGGGGAAACCCCCCGGGGGGAATAAGTTAATTTTTTTGGGGTTTTCCCCCCCCAAAAAGGGGGGCCCGGGGGGGGCCCCCCCCCCCCCCCCCCCCCCGTTTGGGGGGGGGCCCCAAAAACCCCCAAAAATTTTTAAAATTTTTTTTTGGTTTTTTTTTTCCCCCCCTTTTTTTTTTTAATTAAATTTTTTTTTTTTTTTTTTTTTGGTAATTTTTTTAAAATTTAAAAATTTAAATTTTTTGTTTTGGTTTTTTTAATTTTTTTAAAATTTTTAAAAAAATTTTTTAAAAAAAAAAAAAATTTTTTTTGGGTTTTTTTAAAAAAAACCCAAACCCCCCCAAAAAAAAATTTTTTCCTTTTCCCCAAAAACCCCCAAAAAAAAAAAAAAAATTTTAAAAAATTTTTTGGGGGGAAGGGGGGGGGGGGGGGGGGGGGGGGGGGGGGGGGGGGGGTGGGGGGGGGGGGGGGTGGGGGGGGGGGGGGGGGGTGGGGGGGGGGGGGGGGGGGGGGGGGGGGGGGGGGGGGGGGGGTGGGGGGGCTGGGGGGGGGGGGGGGGGTGGGGGGGGGGGGGGGGGGGGGGGGGGGGGGGGGGGGGGGGGGGGGGGGGGGGGGGGGGGGGGGGGTTGGGGGGGGGGGGGGGGGGGGGGGGGGGGGGGGGGGGGGGGGGGGGGGGGGGGGGGCGGGGTGGGGGGGGGGGGGGGGGGGGGGGGGGGGGGCGGGGGTGGGGGGGGGGGGTTTGTAAATTGGGGGGGGCGGGGGGTGGGGGGGGGGGGGGGGGGGGGGGGGGGGGGGGGGGGGGGGGGGGGGGGGGGGGGGAGGGGGTTTTTTTTTTTTTTTTTTAGATTTGTTTTTTTTAAAATTAATTTTAAAGTGGCCCTTTTAAAATTTTAAAATTTGGGTATATTAGTTATAAGGCTAATCTGTATTATGATTATATAGCAATGTGACTATAAAGTATGTCTTTCAGGAACAGTCTATGATTTGTTTTTGGTATATATGACCAGAGTATATCTATGACTGTAGCCCCCAAAACCAAATTTTAAATAATCCTTGTCAGCTCAGCCCTTAAAACAACACTAATAAGAAATCAAATGTTTAATGAATACTGTTCATAAAATATGTACCTGGGTTTGGTTTGTTATGAGTGTTTTTACTTGCCCTGTGGGTTTATATTGCCGGGATCAACAACATTTTAAATTTTTTTACCTTTTACATTTGTTGCACCATTTATAATTGTTTGTATGTTTTGCCATTTGTAAATCTATTTGCGAACTTAGAGTGTATTATCTTACATTGTACCCCAGTCTTTTCTCTATTAACCCCTTACCGCCAGAGCCAGTTTTGGCCTCTCTGACAGAGCCCCTTTTTTTAAAATTTTGTCATGTGTCACTTTTGTGAGAAAAATTTTTTGACACTTTAAACCCTATCCATGTGATTCAGAGTTTGTTTTAAAAGGGGGACCCCTTTGTCCCTTTAAAAATTTATTTAAGAAATTTTGGTCCAAAAAATGCTTGTTTTTTTTGTGGAAAAATATAAAAAAATTTCGGGGAAAAAAATTTAAAAAATTTAAAAAAAATTTTAAACTTCAAAAATTTCTGCATTTTAAGGCAGTTATTTTTTCCCCACTCAAAATGGGTTATAACTACCCTTTACCCTATTTTGCTGTGGGTTTTGGCAAAATTTTTTTAAAATGTCTTTTTTTTTTTAACGACTTTTGGGGGCTTAAAATTTTTTGTAGAAAAATTTTAAATTTTCAAAAAAAAATTTGCAATATACATTTTTTGGGCCCAGCCCAAGTTTAAGTGATTTTGGGAATTGACCTTTTATGTTAGATCCCCCCTAAATGACCTCATCTAAAAAAAACTACCCCCCTTAAAGTATCCAAAACTGAATTTAGGAATTTTTATTAAACCCATTAGGTGTTTCACAAAAATTTTGGTGAAAGCAAATTTGGAATTTAAAAATTTCAAAATTTTCACTTTTTTTTGCAGTTTTTTAAAATTTTTATACATTGTTCAAAAGAATACACGGAAAATTTGTGACCCGGGAAATTTTAAAAACTTAATAATTGTTTCCCCAGTTTCTGCCGTTTTCAAAAGATTTTCCCTTATGGGGCCCCCTGTCATTTTTTGGGCCCTAAAACCTCAAGCCCCAAAATTTGGGGGGACACCTACTGGACTCTGTGGTCTCATTTTTTTTTCCATTTTTTTTAGGGGCCTTTTTCGGGTTTGGCCCCGGGACCATTTTTAAGGTTTTTTTTCCCTAAAATTTAAAAATTAAAAAACCTCCCTAAAATTTCCCCCATTTTTAAAAATTTAAACACCCCTTACGGAAATTTATATCCAGGGGTTTAGGGGAAAAATTTTATCAAACCCACAGGGTGTCAAAAAAATTTTTAGCGTTAGGCTTTTAAAAAATTAAAAAAAATTTTTTTTTTTCCCCAAATAATCTGCAATTTTAGCTAAAATTATTTTTAAAATTTTTACAAGGAATCCTGGGAAAAAAACACCCAAAACCTTGTTACGCAAATTTCTTCCAAAAATTCGGCAATACCCCACATGTGGGTTGGGAAAATGTGTTTTGGCGCCCTTTGGGAGGGCGGTTTTAAGGGAAGGGGCGCTATTTGGCTTTTGGAACGGGAGATTTTGGTGGGGGCCCGGGCGCATTTAAAAAAGCCCCAAAGTACCAGAAAAAGGTGAAACCTTCCAGAATTTACCCCATTTTGGATTTCGCCGCCTCATTTGATTCATCTAGGGGTGTTTGTACATTTTGGGTGCACGGTGTTCCAAAAAATTTTGTTTTTTTTTTTTGCCCTTTGGGGGTATGAAAAAAATTTGGGGAAAACCCCAAATTCCCCCATTTTTTTTTGGGCTTTTAATTTTACAGGGGTTTGACCGGGGCAGCATAAAAAAGACCGGAATTTTTTTTACTATGGGGGGCGGGGAATATTTCAATGGTTTTTGTTTTTATATAGTTTTTTTTTTTTGTTTTTTTACTTTTACACAAAAAGAAAAAGGTTTTTATAAAAAATTGCCGTTTTATGTTGTTTGTTCTGACAGCCATTAAAAATTTTTAGTTTTCTGTAATTTTTGGGGCTGATTCTGGGGGTGTTTTTTTTTGGGATAAATTGAGTTTTTATTAATTTCCATTTTGGGGGGGATTGCCGTTTGATTTTTTTTAAAGGGTTTTTTTGAGGCATTTTTAACAAAAAACGCATTCCCCGGGGAAATGTTTTTTTTTTTTTATTTTTTTAAAAAGCGGGCCCCCGGGCAGTATAACTGACATTTCTAGTATTTCTAAACAGGTCGATACGATTTTCAGCGATACCCAATTTGTATTTTTTTTTTATGTTTTACTGCTTTTAACAATTTAAAAAAAACCCCTTTTTTTCAAAAAAAGGGAAAAAACGTTTTTGGATCGCCATAGTCTGAGGCCCCAAACCCTTTTTTTTTTTCTGTGTATGGGCTGTGTAGGGGTTGTTTTTTTGCGGGAGGGGGGAAAAAGTTGACCAAATTTTTATTGGTTTTCTTTTTTTGGGGGGAAAAAAGACTTTTTTATCAGTTTTAAAAACCGTTTTTTTGGAAGGGAGGGTGAAGAAAATTTTGCAATTTTAGTACTGTTTTTTATTTTTTTTTTTAAACAGCGCTCAACCCTTTAAAAATATCCCCCGACCCGTTGGGTTTACTCTCTGGGGCGATACCCAAATTTCGGCGTTTCCCTATTTTTATAGTTTTTTTTAAAAATTTTAAGCAAATTTTTTTTTTTTTTTTAAAAAAGTGTTTTTTTGTGTTAAAATTTTTTATGCATCGTGTCTTCTGAGAGCTGATAAACTTTTTTATTTTTCTGTTTTACAGAGTCGTTTTAAGGCCTTTTTTTTGAGGGGGGAAAATGGGAAATTTTTAATTGGGAAAAACTTTGGCGTTTATAAAGAGTTTTTTTATCGTTTTTATTTCCCTTTTATGTGGGTGCGGATGTACAAAAAATTGCAATTTGGGTGTTTTTTGTTTTTGTTTTTTTTCAGCGTTCACCCTTAGGGGGTTTAAATTTAACCGAAAGTTTAGGGTGGGTCCCTTTTTCGCACGCCGGCGTTTCCCAAAAACTGGGGCTTTTTTTTTTTTTTATCCTTTTTTTTGGGGCGATTGGGTTTTGTAAAGGGGAAAAGGGGGGTTGGTGTAAAGTGTTTTTATTTTTTTTTTTGTGTTTGTGTTTTACTTTTTTTTCACTTTTGACATTTTTTTTTACTTTTTTTCACTTTTTCTTCTAAACAGGGGTTTTTTCAGATTTTTTGGGTTTGAAAGGGAAAGGCCCCGTGAAAAGTTCTCCCCACTGTGTACTGGTGGGAAAAGACAGACCCGTCACCCTGCCCCCAAAGGGATTGCAAAGGGATTTGGGGACCCTCCCCCGATGACCCCGGGAAATGCCCTTCACTTCCCCGGGTTTATTAGACAGGGGTTTGGTTTCCGCATAAAAGTGCGGCAGCCGACGGGGGGGAAAAGGGGGAGGAGCTCCCCCCTCCTCCGCCTGCGGTTTTTTCCTTTGCAAACCTTTGCTTCGGTTAATAAAAAGGGTTTAAACACAGGCGGTGGGGCTCAAAACGGCCGGGGGTGATACGGCATGCGGGCCCGCGGTTAAATTATCCGGGGGTCCCTGTTGGGGACGCGCGGGGGCTTCCTGCAAGCCCCCCGCGAAAACGCCGGGCGTATGGATTCCCTCCCAAATTTTTGGGGGGGTCACTTTCCCCCTAGGGCCCTTTTCCATACGCCCTATGTTGGGAAAGGGGTTAAAGGAAAAAACCTGTCACATTTGGGTTATGGCCCCCCTTTCTGAGGGGAAAAAACAAGTAGTGAAGACCCGGGTGTCTCCAAGCACGGGGGGGGCCAAATTTTTCTGTAAGATTTCAGCAGTTTTAGAGTTTTAATGTTCAAAAACGGCAAGTTTTCAGCCAGAAAAGAGTCATGGGGAAAAAAAGTCAGTTTAATTCCCTTTACCCGCCCCAACCCGAGGTAGCCCCGTACCCCCACAAATGATTAACCTGTTTCTTTGAATAGTAGAAACATTTTGGAAATAAATGAAAAGGGAGGGGGGGAAATAGCCCTTTGGGGGGTGGGGAAATTAAAAACTTGGTCATGAAAAAAGCGGGCTCTTTTCTGGCTGAAAAAAAGCCAAAATTTGAGGGATTAAAACTCTAAAAATCCAGATCTTCCGGGAAAAAAGGGGAAAAGGGGGAAAAAAGCAGGGGGATGACACTAGCTTGTGCTGTCCTCAGCAAGAGTGGCATAATCTATGTGACAGGTTCTGTTTAAAGTGTGTTTTAGTTTATTGTACAAGAGATGAAGTGTTCAGTCATGCCAAGTGAATGCCTGAGACCCACCAGTGGAGTAGATTCTTGGGTCGCACCAGTGAAGTTGATTAATAGGGCCCACCAGTGGAGCTGATTCTCGGGGCCCACCAATGGAGTTGATTGTTGGGATCCACCGGTGAAGTTGATTTTTGAGATCCACAGTGGAGTTGATTATTGGGACCCACCAGTGGAGTTGATTATTGGGACCCACCAGTGGAGTTGATTCTTGGGACCCACCAGTGGAGTTGATTCTTGGGACCCACCAGTGGAGTTGATTCTTGGGACAAACCAGTGGAGTTTAATCTTGGGGCTCACCAGTGGAGTTGATTCTTGGGGCTCACCAATGGAGTTGATTGTTAGGACCCACCAGTGGAGTTGATTCTTGGGACCCACCAGTGGAGTTTAATCTTGGGGCTCACCAGTGGAGTTGATTCTTGAGTTTCACCAGTGGAGTTTAATCTCGGGGCTCACCAATGGCATTGATTCTTGGGTTCCACCAGTGTAGTTGATTCTTGGGACCCACCAGTGGATTTGATTCATGGGGCTCACCAATGGAGTTGATTGTTAGGACCCACCAGTGGAGTTGATTCTTGGGGACTACAAGTGGAATGTAATCTTGGGGCTCACCAGCAGAGTTTAGTCGTGGGGCCCACCAGTGAAGTTGATTCTTGGGGCCCACCCTACAGTTACTGTGCATGACTGCACATACTACACATGACTTTTGCATGCTGCCTCGTTTTCTCTGCCTTTCTCCTTGAAAAGGAGCACCAGGCCTGAATTTCCCAAGGGCTTGCAATGCTCATGGGCACACCAGGAGTTACCCCTGATCCCATGAGGGCCAAACCCTGAAAGGATGGCTTGTGTTCAGCACCTCTTCTTTTCTATATCTTTTTGACTGCTAATTTAAAAATAAAGTACTGCTAATGCCCAACTGAACCCAGTGTTCACATTAACAGGATATTAAACCAATGAAGAGCCATCAATGAGACCATAATGGAGTTTGCGCAGAGAAGAATTTTCTCGTATGATATCTGGGATATGTGGCTTCCCATTTGACATTACTGACGGCTTGATGTCCTTCTTTTGCTTTTTTGTTGAATCTTTTTTAGGACTTTCATAGTGTCGGATGATAATTGGTTTGCAGAATCCTTTCTCATTTAAAAATGATAACTGTTTATTTCTGCAAAGAAAAAGATGTTTGTCATATCAACAGAGAACAAGACATGACCACAGAACAAAGTTTTCTATTAAAACTAAATCCGATACATACTATGGGTCACAAGAAAAACTGATCATTTTGCCCATATTAACCAATCACAGCTTTCATTTCCAGCATATTTTTTAGAAATGAATGCTGAGCTCTGGTTAGTAGCTATGAGCTACAAGTAAGTCTTCTATTGGACTGTTTTGATAATTGAGGCCCAATATGATTTTGATAACATTTTGTCACATACGGAAAAACACCTGATCTTGCATGTGACAATATATATGACATCTTAAACATGGCTGATCTTAAAAATATAAACGTTACTGTTTTAACATTTAGTCCTCGTTTACACAGCAGATTTTATGGGGATTTTACTGAGGATACCATGTGTACTCCATGCCAAAATCCACATTAATTCTACCTCTGAACTGCATCCTATTATATTTATTGGGAATATGCCCCTTATTTTATATGGTGCAGATTTTTCAACATAAATTTGTAAATCCACAGCAAAAAAAGTTACTTGTTGAGACATTTTCCATGCTGATTATGCACATAAACCCTTAAATAGTTTACAGACTGCGGGTTACCCCTACTGAGTTACAAGGGGAGGCTAAATCAATGAAACTGTGTACAAGAATAGAGAGAAAGCAGAGCACTCATGACAATCTCTAGACTTCTTAACACACAGGGCCACATGTATGAAAACCATCTAGGTCTAACTCAATTTGTTGCCTCTAGCAATCAATCAGAGCGCTCATTTTATTTCATATAGTGCTCTGGGAAAATGAGGGGGGAGTTCTGATTGGTTGATATGGGCAACAAAGTGAGTTAGACCTAGACAGTTTTCATACATGTGGCCCATAGTGTTCACATCCAGTAGGTATTACTGGGAGGTACATGCCCACGGGGAAAAAGGAAAAATTCTGAAATAGGGCAGGTAAAAATTAAATATTACGGATCTGAACATAAACGATGGAGTGAAGATTTCAGACTCCAATCAAGGGCAACTTTTCTTACTCAAGGTAACATATGTAAAACTGTTATATAAAAATTATTTATTCCATTTCAAAGGTATCCATAGCTTTAACGGTGCTTTAAAAAGGTATATGTATTGTAAGTGTGCACGGGGACAGTATGGTACAGGCTCAGGAGTTGAGCCTGATCAATATGTGGAAGGTACTGGCTGAGTTATATAGATGATAACTGCAATCCCAGCTTATTATCCTCTCAGGTGCCATGGTCAGTATTGTCTTAGGCATCTAAAATTTAGACAGAGAAAGGGGGCTCACTCCATCATCCATTCATGCAATACATGCAATGAAAATATGTGTGTTTTGACAAAAAGTAAAGGCAAAGTAAAAAAATTTGGTGCCGAAACCCCCAGTTTAAATCAATATGGGGGGTTGAAGAATACGAAGTTTATGAAAGTTTTATGCCCCCAAACTTTGGGCGCATAGAGTGTTATGCACCAAACATTTTGCCACAAAGAGTGTTATGGCCAATCTTTGTCTTTGCCACGGTATGGATTTGTATGGCAGTTTCGCGCCAAACTTTGGCCCATTCTTAGCACATTTTTGCCGCATTCAAAAGTTTTTTGTCTAGCGCAAACTGCATCAAGTTTCGGCGAATAACTATTTATATATCTTTCTGACAGGGCTACGACAGTTTTTTTTTGGCTTAAAGTACACCAGAAAACTGGTGCAGCCCCTTTCATACATTTTGTTTAAGCGTTTAACCTGTAGCTGGTTTAAAACTTTGTTTTATCTGTAACGGATTGGTAGTGGATCGGGACCCGCAGGGATGATGCTAAGCACGCCAGGGAACGGAAATTTAAATTTGCCCCGGTTTTCACCGAGCCCCCCCAAAGCGGGTGGACTTGTGCGGCTTAGGTACCAGGTCGTCCCCCCGACGTGAGTTGCCTGCGGCGGCGCCGAGGTGCAGCGAGGTACAAAAAAGTATTCCGAAATGTAGCGGTGGGAGGCAGTATGGTCAGGGAGGGGCAAGGTTCGTGGCGTGGACAGGCGATAAGGGCAGGGGAGGCGGGGGAATGGTTCGTGGGCGTGGACAGGCGATAAGGTCAGGGGGGGCGAGGTTCGGAGGGGGAAACAAAGCAAAGGTTGGTACACGACAAGGCAAATGACTATCAGGAAAACTTTCCCAAAGGCACGGGGAACAAAAATCCCGCGGGGGGGAAATGACGTGAGACCCAAAACTTAAATAGAGACAGCGCCCGGCAATTGCCAATTACGGCGCACTGTCCCTTTAAATCAATTTAACGGGGCGCGCGCGCGTAGGGGGCGCGCCTGCGCATTCCCGGGCCAGCGGGGCGCGGACCAAACGGGGAGGGCGGTCAGGTGAAAGGGGACGGACGGATGCAGCCACGGGCGGCAGTGGGACCCGCGGGGGCACCCCCTCCCGCCCGGGGACCCGCCCCGGGGGGGGAAGGGTGCGACCGCGGTCGTGGACCGGACGCGGCGCCCGTTCAGTACCCCCCCCCTTAGACCTCTCCTCCTTTTTTGGGGTGCAGAAAACCTGAGGAGGAGGTTCGATTAGGATGTTGCTTCTGGCTCCCCGGACCCCTTCTGGGGCCCAAGCCTTCCCAATCTACCAGGAAAGAAAGGGCCCCCCTCTGACCGTCTTTCTCCAAGATGTCCTTTCCTAAGATGTCGGGGCTTGGCTAAGGGGGAAAGGGTTACTTTTTGAAGAGAAAAAGGTTCGGACCAGCGGCTTAAGGAGGGAGACAGGAATGGTTTTGGTCCCGGGGAGATGGAGGAGGGAGAGCTTTTACGTCACCGGGGGTTTAAATCGAAGAATTTAAGGGTCCGGGAAAAACGAGGGCCCCAAATTTTAGGATAGGGGAACCTTCAGGGGTTTTACCTCGAGGGGAGCCAAAAATTTGTCCCTGGGAGGAATGTTGTGGGGGTCTTCTCCCTTATCAGCCTGAGTTTATACGGGCAGGGGCCCCCAAAGTGGGGAAAAGTGCTTTCCCCTGCCAGAGGCCTTGATATCCCCGAACTTGGTGTTGACAGGGGCACTCCGTTTGGTGGGCGGGGGAAAAGGGGGGGGGGTGCGGATGGCGGCCATGACTAAAAGATGGAGAGACGCGGGTCCCTCCGGACGCGATGGTTGTACGAGAATTGGGCCCAAGGGAGCAGCTCGGCCAGTTGTCCTGACGTCATATAAAAAGTGGTAGGTATTCCCCAGAATCTGGTTACCCCCCACCTGCCCATTGGATTGAGGGAACAAAAAATAGCTTCAAAATTTTTCCCACTTACTTTTAACCATATACCCAAAATAAACAAATTACACCCCTCAAAATTTAAAACCCATTTCAAAAACATTCAAAAATTTTTTTAAATTTAACCCACAAATACAATTTTACATTTCAAAATTCTTTTTTAAACCCCCAATACCAATTCCCAAGGAGGGGAAAAAGATCAGTGATGAAATCCTTTATTGGCCGGGGGATTAGGGGGCAAAGGATGCAAAACCTGCGGTGTTGGGGGGACTTGTTGGAATGGATAAAGGGTAGGTGAAGCCTTTGGGCACCCTGTGCAGGGTGGAAGTATGCCGTGAGTTTTTTTAAAAAGGGTTGGATTTTTGTGGTAAAGGGGGGAAGGTTTGGTTTCCAAAATTTTTAAGGGGGGGAAAAGGTTTGGGGTAGGGGGTTCTGGAGATTGGGGAGCCAGGGTTAACCATCGTTCAAAAAATGAGGGGTTTGTGCAGGGTTCTTTCCCGGCAAAGGGTGGGGGGCTCGGGGGGGGGGGGGAGGGGGCAGGAGTTTTTTGAGGTGGTGTATTGCAAAAAGTCAAAGGTGGAAAAAAGAGGACCTGGGCTTGGCGAGGATTCAAGCGCTGGGTGTCTGAAGATACAGTAAATTTTTTATGGTCCGTAAAATATGTGATGGAGGCGGCCCCCTCCAGCAGAGTCCGCCACTCCCCCCAGGGCTAATTGATGGCCAAAGAGTTCCCCCGGTCCCAAATGGCTTTTTCCGCCCCCCGGCCAAAAAAAGGTCTTAGAGAAGAACCAACATTTGAGAATCTTCCCTTTGGGGGGAACCTTTCTGTGTGGGAAAACCGCCCCCTCCCCCCCACAGAAGAAGCATCCACCTCCAAGGGAAAAACGGTTCTCGGAATCAGGCCGGACCAAAAACGGTGCAGTGGAGAAGGCAGTTTTAGACAACAAACGCCCTCTCAGCTCGGAGACCCAGCATCTGGTTTTGGTTCTTCTGTGAGGGCCACGATGGAGCCACCAAAGTGGAAAAGGGGGGGGAAATAAATTGGGCCGGAAATAATTCGGGGAAGCCCGGAAGCGCTGGTGGCCCGAAGACCGACAGGAAGGCCATTCAGTACCGCAGAGGTTTCTGGGCCATCTTCACCCCCTTGGTGAGACGATATCCCCCGGGGAAGGGTAGGCTGGATGATGGAATGAACTTTTTCCCCGTTTGGCGTCAGTCGATTTTGGGAGACGTGCAAAACCCTGGCGCACTTTTGGGTTGGGGGTTGGTTAAAGATTGGGGAGAAAATTGGTGTCATCAAAACCCTCCATACAACGCAGGTGTACAGGAGATCCCGGAAGACTCTTAAAAAATTCGTGAAACATGCAGGAGCGTTGCAGAGCCAAAGGGCATTCGAGATATTCAAAATGCCATCGGGGGTTTTTAAAGGGCGTTTTCCACTCGTCCCCCTCCCGAATTCTGATGAGGTTGAGGCACCTCGCAGATCAATGGAAAAACTTTAGCCCCCCTTGAGGCGGTCAAAAAGTTTGCGATCAGGGGGGAGGTTTTTTTAGGGGTTTTTTCGGTTTTTTTTGAGTCCCCGGTTTTAGTCTTACCGGACGGAGGGAACCACCCTTCTTCTGTACAAAAAAAAAAAACCCCCCCCCCCAAAAAAAAAAGGGGGGGGGAAAAAAACGGGGGGAATTGGAAAAACCCTTTCTGCAAGTTCCCTGAATGTAGGCCGAATGGCCGAGCTGGTACGGAAAGCGGGTTCCCTTCCCCCGGGGGGGGTTGGTTCCCTGGAAAAAGGGTCAATGGGGCGCGTAGGCCCATTTTTGGGGGCGCGTATCGGCCCCTCCTTCTGGGAGAATACGCCCCCAAAGTCCTGGTACTCAGGGTGGGACTGGCGAAGCTCGGAAAGGGGGGTGCGGAGAAGTGGTAGGACCGGGCCAGGGGGTCCCCTCAAGCGGGGTTCGGGCATTCCCCCCCAATGCAGGCCCTACCTGTCTTAAAATCCAGCTTTGGGGGGGGTTGAGTTGCACCCAAAGGGAAGCCCCAAGAGGATGCCCGGGAAGCACGGGACAGGCGGGGAAATTTTGATCTTTCCCTTTATGTAGAGCCCCCCCCCGGAGAGCCCGGGCCCGGTTATAAAAAGGGAGGGGGATCAGTGAGGAGCTCCCCACAAACGAGGAAATCAGAAAAAGGTTTTTCCAGGCGGTTTTCAGGCACCCCCCGGTCGGGAACCAAAGAGGATGGAAAAATTCCCCGGCAGACCCCGATCCGGGAAAGGCAAAAAATCCGGAACGAAAAAGAACAGCGTCAGTTTCCCCCCACTGGCATCATCAAGTGGGCGGAAAAAGAAATGCCCCTGAGCCCCTCTCCCACGGCCCCTAGGTGAGAGTTTTTTCCCGGGGGACGCGAGGATGAAGCAGCCTCTCTTTTTGGCAAAGCTCCCCCTCCCTTTCAGTGAACCTGATTTCGTTGCGAGTGGCAAGGAGGTTTAAATTTCTTTTCGGGGGAGGACGGGAGGTCTCTTTTTTTCCCCAAAAAGGCCCCTTTTCCCCCGTGGGACAGACCCTTTTTAAAGGCGGCCATGGGGGCATCGTTTTCCACGCGAGCCCGAAGCCAGGATACGGAATTGAACCAAAATAGTCACCCACAGAGGACTCGCCCCTGCGGGGCCCCAAGGAGGGCGGACTAAACAGAGGAACCCCCGGCCCTTCAAAACGGGTGCGGAATTCCTGGGGAAAAGATCTGTAGGCCCGCGTCACAGGGTCTTTTCCTGTCCAGAGGGGGGGTTGCCCAACCCGGCCCTTCCCCGGAAAAAGTAGGTCATCCAAACCCCACTTTAGACCTCTCGAGGGAAAAAATGGTCCGCCATCAGCTCGTGATAGAGCATGCGTAATAAAAACCCCGGCAGAGCGGGGGAAATCCCCCCGGAAAAGCTGGGGGTAGAGGGAGCGAATTGGGTCCCACGGGGGCCAAAGGAACTGCGATGTAGATGGAGCCACAGACGGGGCGGAGGGGCGCGGGGTTGTAGGAGCTAAGCTCGGGCAGGGGGTTGGCCCCCAACTGCTGTCCTTGTGCGATTTGTTCCCCTTTTGCGGGGAACAACCGTGAAATACCCGGGGTTGGGAAGGGCCCCTTGGGGGGATCCATGGTGGATCTTACTGTAACGGACTTGTAGTGGATCGCTGGCCCCACCGCAGGCGATGATAGCTAAGCCACGCCGGGAAGGGAAATCTAAGTACCCCCCGGTTTTCCCAGAGGCCGCAAAGCGGGTGGACTTGCTGCGGCTTGGGGGTTTTGGTCGTCCCCCTAAAGTGACCTCCCTGCGGCGGCACCCCGAGGTGCGGAGGTAAAAAAATAGTTTTCCCCAGAATCGTAGCGGTGGGCAGGCCCTTAGGGTTTGGGCAGGCGGAAATGGTTCGTGGTCGTGGAAGGGGGATAAGGTCAGGGAGGCGGCAATGGTTCGTGGTCCACAAACCCAAACCCACGATCCCCCCCCCCAACCCCAAAAACCCCAAACCCCCCCAAAAAAC